>CABFPE010000023.1:2462698-2482753 GCA_900660155.1 Hofstenia miamia
AAATCATCAAAAATAATTACTGTTCTTAACATAATTTTCAGATATCACATTTTTCTGAGTATTCATTGAAAAATTCAACCTGATTCATTTGGAGAATTATTTCTAATCTATAGATTTTTACCTATTTACAACGTAGGAACTTACATTTTTTATATTAAAAGCTAATGTTTATGAAATGTATTAATTTATCAAACATAAAAACCAGTACATGTAGAAAAAGAGTGAAAGCACAACTATACATTCTCTATTTACTAAACTGTAATACAATAGCAATGGAAGCTGGTGGTGGAGTTGTACATAACTCGTCAAATAGATTGCCAAGTGAACCAGATACTAATGTTTCAACAGACATAAGAATTTGCGTAGAATAAAAATAATGATTTTATCTGATAATTTGGGTGAATATATAGATTGTCTTTTTTAATCAGTCAACACATTATGACGTCAGTAAAACACCATTGGCAATATCCATGGCGTCTTAGGTCAAAGGCCACCCCTCTCGACCAATCAGAAAAAAGTGTAAAGGCCTACGACCCACTTCTCGACCAATCAGAAAAAAGTGTTACGGGCGTCACTTGAATCTATACTACTTATCACAATGCTAACGTTTTTTTTATTATTTCTCTACGTTTTGTTTAATTGATTATCTATTTTTCTAAAAGAAAAATTTTATGCAACTAGCCGATAATTTCAAAAAGATTTGAGCCATACAATACAGAAAATTACAGTAATTACATTATTATACTGAAGCTTACTATTTCAAATAATTTTGAATGATGAAGTTCCACTTCATGTGGGGACAAAATGCAAAATCATCCAGACCCTGAGTCAGTGAGCCCTACCTACACTACTTAGACTTTTTAAGAGAGCTTTGTATCATTTTGTATCATATTAGGCTCAGCTTTACTGTCTTTCAGGGGCGTACCCAGGGGGACATCATTTTTATTCCCCAATGCGGGGCGAAGCCCAGCGAAAATTTTTGAAAATATACAGAAAATAGACCCTAAAAAATGCATTTCACAATCCTAGATTTNTTTAAATTTTTAAATTTTTCAGGAAAAATTTTTTGATTTATCCAGTGAAAATAAATTTGGAAACCTGACGGGGGGGGACATTCCACCATGTCCCCCCCCTGGGTACGCCACTGCTGTCTTTAAGATTCTTAAATAAAATTCAATTTCTTTGATTATTTAAAAGAATTATTTTATTAGTAAAATCATTAAAATCTTTAATGATTCTGTAATTTTCTTTAATTTCTTTAATGATTTTGCAGAAAATTGAATTTTCTTTAATGTTGTTTAAGAAATTTCGACAAGGGTATCCATGCTCAAACCAAGATATACTTTTGCTTAATGTAAATTTTAATGTCTTCTTAAAAGCTTGGTTTTTCAATATTTTTTATTTCTGGAGGTAATGAGTTCCAAGTTCGAATAGTAGTATTAATGAATTATTGTTTCAAAAATTTTTTCCTATGCTTAATGCAGGTAAATTTCTTTGATCTGCAATTCTGTTTTTAAAAAACCAATCATTGAAATCCTATTAAAAGGTGGTAATTTCTTGATAACTTTAAAAAATGTCAACATAGTGTTCACGAAAAAGATAGTTCTAGAAATAAATTGCTTAGTTCTGGAAGAATTCTTCTTTAAAACACTTAGGGCCCATTTTAATTAGACATAGATTTTTTATAAAAAAACATCTTTTAGATCAGTAAATAGATTTTCATAGCGTAGGTGAATCATAATGAAGGAATGAAAAAGTTTAATTATACCATTGGCTGACAATTGCATTTAGAGCTACCTATTGAATTGCAAAATGCATCGATATATTATCGTTGAGTATGCATGCAGGTATCATCGGCATATTAAGATAAGATTGAAATATATTACTATCGTATGGATGTCGTAAATATATAAACTGAAAATTTTTCCTTGAGGAACACAATTTTTAATAGGGAGTCAATCAGAAAAAACATCGTTTACTTTGACTTTGATGTCTATGCCTATGAAATTTCTGCTATTGCATTCGTTAAAATAAAATTTAAGGAACTGGACATAACACCTGATTTGATTTTCTGTGCCCATGAACGAATTTTTGAAGGCAAACTTGATTTGTTAGGCATACGTTTGAGAATTGCTTTTAAAGTTTCAAAGCCTGTTGTAAAGCGGAAACAAAATTGAAGGTTAAAGAAATTTGGCGGTTTACTTTCATATTAATTGTATGAGTTATTATTGCATCAATGCAGCTCAATTTAGTGTCTTATTATTGCTAATCTCATGAATTACTATCCATTTTGCCTTTTGATTTTGCAGACAAACGCATTCATTTCTAATGTTGAAGAGGTATCTTGCTTGTTTATAAGCAAAGAAATTCCCATGAGTTCGAAAAATTTTAAAATTTCTAAATGAAATATTTTTTGTGAATCAATGTTTTACAAATATCAGTATCCAGGTTTATATTTACAGATTTGTTGGAATTGCGTTTGGATTCTTATATTAATCATAATCTGTGCAAAATTTGTTGAGATAAAATTCAAAAGTTTCAAAAAAATTTATCACTTTTGTCTCAAGGCATTATTGCATATTTATTTTCAGAACAAGTCAATGATAATTTCTCTTCTAATTGTTCAATAAGCGGATTTTGCAATTTTTTTGTTGCGACAATAAGATTTACCAACTTCTTTTTAAACTTAATAAGAACATGCAGATATATGTCGACTTAAAAAGTCATCTTCAGTTTCTTTACAAATTATTCCCTCTAAATTTACTAGATTTTACAATAATAATTATAATTTTCTAAATTTTAAAAAATGGTAAGTTTGATTTATAAATATAGTCTTTTTTCTGTTCAAACTTGGTTGCAAGGATTATATAAAAATATTCTCAATAATTTTTAAATAACTTGATCTTGATGTCTGATGTAATATTTTTGTTTCAAAATTTAGTTCTTATTTACTTAGATGATTAGATATACTAGAACTGGTCTTATGTTCTTTAATTCTTCTTGATAGTTGTCTTCATCTTCACCAAAGGTACATTTTATTTGATAAATTATATTAGACTTATTGGTTTCTTCGGTTGTAGATTTTAATTTCAATTTCGTTTGTAGTTTTTCATTGCAATATATAAATCAAACTTTTTTTAATTATTGATAATTTTCATAGTTCTTTGATCATGTTTTCAATGTGGAGTCCTCTATATTCGATCTTAAAACAATATTCATAATTAGTTTGATTGTTTCTTGATCTTTTATTTTTAATTAAAATGTCTTCTAATGATTTCCTAATGTATCGATTTATGAATTTATTTGGATATTCATTCTTCTTTAATTATATATCAAGTTTTCTTATTTCTTGGTTAATTGTTCTATATATGCTGCAATTGCCAAATATTCGATGAAAACATCTTTTAATTAATGATATTTTGTAATTTAAATTGCGAATCTTTAATTGGATTATTAATTTCTACCCATATATTTTTGAAATTTAGCGATAGATTTCTTTTGACATCATTGCATTGCTTAGTATGAAAAATAAAACACCACCAACCTTTGTTTTACCTAGTGGATTGTTGTGTTTATAATAAAGGCCAGAAATATTTTTGAATGAACCTTTTTTTTATTGCATTAATCTATATTTCACAAATACATTATTTAAAAAATTAAATTCGAATTCGAAGTACACTTGATAAAAGACGCTAAACTAAAAACTGTGTTGTACAAGGGCATGTGTTTAGATTTTCAATGAAATCAAGCCCTTACCCTTTCTCTTAAAATTATTCAGTGTTCCGTTTATTATAGACAATGACCTACGTGTAGGTTAAGCATTTTGTTCTTATGCTACACTCTTATATAACATCAAGTTTTGGAAACCATTTGCAAATTTTTATTATTATAAAATCAAAGTTTCAATATGATAAATATAAATACAAGTAGTACTAATAATAGACATTAGGCCATCCTGTATAAATGAAATGGAAACTACCTAAATAACAAGCCATTAATGAACCGACAAGGAGCCATTGATGGCCTTTATTGCAAAATGACCGCCGGGGAATTAATGGGTCAGTGATGTATTCCCGACAATGACCCATTGATGGGCCAATAATGGCCCAAAATTGAAAGGATGTTTTGTTTATAAGTGATAATTATAAACATATAAATCTGCCAAATTTAACAAAAATTTTAAATTTTCAAATTAAGTCCAATTTTGAAATAGTGCTTTTTTAAATCGTAACTTTTTTATATTATAGCTAACTTCAAGGCGTCTAAATATGCATGAATAAATTATTTTAAAAAATCACTTAATAGGTATATTATAATTTTTTACAACTTAAAAATTTCAAGAAAGCTTTTTGCAATTCCTTTTTTGTATTGAAAGGATCTAGGAATCAAAACAATGAAGTGGGTGCTATTTGCAAGCATCTGTTCATTGATTACTGATTACTCAGGTTGCCACTGATGCCGCCAATGGACCATCAATGGGCCACTGGTGGCATCAGTTATCACATGTGCCACATTTTCCCACCAGCAGTCCACTGATGATGTCCAATATTATATTATGAGTTATAATTCGTAACTTGGTATAAATTGCTTGAGCTAAGAGCACAGTTGGTAGTGTGTATAGCAAATATCCTAATGATTGAACACTTTGCTGCAAATGATTGAATTCATTATACAGTGCTCATAAAAAAACTACTGAAGGGTAAATAATTTCATTTTTTATGAAATTTAATTTAATCAGGCAAAATTGTAAATCACTATATTTAGTATTTGGTCGCTAGATGGCAGATCAATCAAGTAATGCCATTAATGCGCTATTGTCGGACCATCAATGGTCTAAAACAAACTGATAAATAATACCTTTTGAAATTAAACTTTAATGCAATGCACATATTATATACAATAATATAATCATTTCTTTGTAAAATTGTGGAATTTTAAGATTTTTAATACTTTTTGTTTCGTTGGTTATGGTTGGCAAATGAATGGCCACTATTGGCCATTGATCCCATTAATGTACCATTGGTTATCCGACAATGCTTGCTATTTGGCTTAAAATCAATGAATAGAAAAAATTAAAGGATTTGACAAAGTCACAAAGAGCAATAATTCAATTTATTTGAATGGGTGAGTCATGCAAGTTTTTGAAATACCTTACACAAAATCTTTCTTTGCATCTTCAACACTTGTGGTTATAGAATGTACACGCCTCACCTGCAAATCGCAGTTTCTATTTGACTTCTGTGTGTAGAATATAATGGCAATATCATTTAGACGAATATTATTTTTTATTCTGGTTACTAATTGGAAACCCCTTGCAAGCATACCAACTCATTAAATGTTGAGTGTCATGCTTTTTCAGGTATGTAGTTATGTCATAACGTGTGTAAAATATAGAAGTGATAGCTTTTTAATACCATAATTCTGATGAGGCAATACGCATGACTTGCCAATAGCAACATTCAATAGTGATTAAAAATCATTTTTTTATTAAATATGAATTCAATATAAGCTGTTATATAGATCTGTATTTTGTTTATAATGTTTAACTAGAAAAGCACTCGGAGAGCACAGACCTCCCCCGGATCAGCACCAAAATTTAATGGCTTCCTCCTTGGGCGGAGAAGCACCTCTGGTGAAAATTTGAGATCAATAAATTTATTACTTTTTCCGTAAAGTTGCTAACAGACAAACAGACAAACAAACCAACGTTACCAAAAACATAACCTCCTTGGCGGAGGTAATGACTATTTTGGCACATTGAAAACGAACAGCATCTTTTTACTTTCACAGCAGATAACTTAACGAGCATTTTTCAATACTAACTGTTGTAATATTTGTCCAGCTTACCAAAGTAAGCTTTTTTGTTGATGAGTATTTGCTGTATCACGTGTTTTTTAGTTCCTGTCGATGAGTGATCTCATTCTTTCAGTACATTTACGAGATGAATGGAAGGGAAGATGTTATAATAAATGTTGAATTTAGCATTTGAGTGTTACAAATCGATTTCACCCAATAATTTGAATAGTCATTCATTTGGCTCTTATAAGTTGCAACCCGGTAGGTTTGTCATTCATTTGGCTCTTATAAGTTGCAACCCGGTAGGTTAAAACAAAGCAAATATGGTATGCGTATCATTGTCATAATGTAAATTAATCTGTAGAGCTTTAGCTCGGAAGTGCTACATAATGGAAACAAAATCCGTTCTCTGCATCAATGAATTTTCCATTGTGATGAAAGCAAGCTTAGACATTTTGCTTGCTGACATAGATGAACATTGCTTTGATTTAAATCTGATTTTAGACTATAATAGTTAGCAGAACAATTTAAAGATTGTACTTGCAGAGTCAGTACAGTACAGACACACTAAGATGTTTGCTGCTTTTCATGCATATAATATATAGTGATAGTATTAAAGCTACTTATGTTTGGAATTCACATGACGCCACTAATATAATAAGTAATGCAACTGTGATTTAATCAAAATAGTCTTGTTTCATTTGCCAAATATGCTTTTCATTATAATGTAAGATTTAAGTTCACTACAATCTTCTTAGAGACCCAAATTTCCTATTTTTCAGGACCACATTATTTTTATCTGGGGTGACTAGGCCGACTCTTGGCTACACCTTTGCTCATGACGTGCATTATTAGGGCATATGCTCTTTAACACTCTTTTGACCGTTTAAGTCACACTGTAAGCAATGATCAATTCATGAACATACATTAGTGTGATAAGTTTTTGCTAGAAAAACTCATTCATTGGAAAAGGTAAAAATTGTCTCAAAATGAAAAAAAATAGTTTAACCCCAATCAACCAATTGTGACTTTAAAGTCACCAACAATTTTGTTCACATTCTCAAACAATTTTCCCCAAAACCTGTTAGCATCAAGTTGGCCAATAATCCAAGAAAAAAGGAAAATATCACCAAGGCAGGATAGACCATTTGAGATAGAAACCTTTTTTACATTCTGTTGAAAACCCTAGCTAACAAATAGAGTATCTACGCACTGAATACGATCATAACCCTAACATTTCCATTGCAAGATATCGCGTGATCACCTAGATATTTTTGGATACTATGGAATCAGAATGACCATCTGCGTATTTGCTTAATTTTTTTTCAATTTAATACATGTATTCATTTGTGTACATACAGTGTTTCAAAATCTTGCTTGGAAAATATCCAAATTTGCGGAAAAATTTGTAATACATGAGCTTATCTATATATTTGTATTTTATTTTGCTATTTATAAGCTTTTAGTTGGACCCAAGTGAGCTATGGCCAAACAGTTATTTTCAGACTTGCCGCTGTGTGAGTCTCTTTGCACAACAACCAACACAACACAGCAACAAAACATTGTTCTGTCACATAACAGGCACAACACAAAACAAAAATGTCATTTAATGTATTCGTAAGGTATAATTTTAAATGATATCAATGTTTGTTACATCAAATCTCTTTTAATAACAAATTATAGTAGATTAAATATAATTACAGAAAACACAAATGGTCCTTAAGTGTTAAATTTGAATGTATTCAAAGATCTTATAATAAAAATATTTATAGCCATCTCAAAATAATAAAATTAAAAAATAGAACTTATATTTAAAAATTAATGTGAGTAAAGGAAATATATAATGAACATTAATTTGTAAATTTTCCTATCATCCTAATGAAGTTCAATCTGTCATTAAGAGTCAAAGCAATATATTTGCTGAAAGGTATAATTAAACTACAAACTAAATTTATAATATATAAAAATAATTAATGTGGTTATTTATGTGGTGAGCTCATTGTAAGAAATGGACAAATGTGCTTAGCATGTTTGTGTTTCAAACTGTTTAATTGTGAAGCAATTTGTTATCATAACAATTTCACTTAGAAAAACCTCTGATCTGCAAAAAACTAAATGGAACAAGTACTAAAATTTTATCAACTGCTCTTAGATTATAGAAATTAATAGGTCAAAGAAAATTTTCATTCGATTCCACCCTAACAATATCTTTATTTTCATTACAACTAAAATAATGATATGAGGCTGAACAAAACTCAAACAATAGTGAGGTGCCCAAATGCTTGATAAAGCTATACTAGTGAAAATTTTTTGCACAACGCAGTAGCTAAAGCCAAGCTGAGCAAACACAGTTTCTGTTTTGAAAATTTTCTTGGTCAAATTTAGAGCGTTTCTACAATTCTTATGATGTATAACAAATTCAGCTATTTTTGCAAATAATTTTCTGTAGTCGAGGTGAAGGGCAGCAGGGTTATGGCGTCCACCTGCTAATTTCTTTCAAATTTTTTGGGGATGTGGAAGGACACAAATGCATTTTACTTAACATTAAAAATTTCTGAAAAGCATCCTGTTTATAAACGAAAAGATTTATTTGAAACATTTATATTTGAAGCGTTTGATATTTTGTATACATTTACAAATTTGAATAAGATCTGGCGGTTGAACGAATTTTGATATTTCTGATCAAAAATATTGAATAGAACAAATGTAAACCTTTTGAATATATTTACATAAGGCATATAGCTTTATTAAATTTAACCTATAAATATAATTAAATTTCTATACTACAAAATTTAACCTATAATTATATTACTATACTAATCCAATATCCCTAATATACCTATTTTTAAAGATTAATTTTGTATTTAGTTAAAGCAAAGTCGGTTGGGTTGAGGATGTATCAGGTAGAGCTTAGTGAAATTTTCAAATGCTGCTTTTTTCGTTTGGGATTAAATTAAATACTACACTGTGACTAAAAGTAGCTCGAAGTTGTTAAGCTATATATATTCTCTGTATTAAAAATTAAAGCAATGTGCAATTCTAACAGAATTCTGCATATACTGTACCTTATACATACCAACACAACTTATTCCACTGATATTTGACTATATGCTTAGCTTTCTATAAATAAAACTTAATGCAAGAGTCTACTCATAAGAGTGAAAACTCTAAAGTCATAGCAATATTAGTAGATATAACAATTGCCCAAAAAACTATGTGTGGGTTGTCATTATCAATATTCCCTGGGATTATTATTCCTTGATTAAATCAAGTTGATTTACATGGCATAAATAACGCAGTAATGAACTTGTTAATGTATTTAAAGATAAAAAATATCATTTAATGATCGTTATTGTGTATCAAATCCAAAATTGTAAATTTTATCTCGCTGAATTTTGTCGCTCACACAACATGTTGTGTTGTGTATACAGAAAAGAACTTAACATTCTACACAACACACAACAGCATAAGACTGCATATTTTGATATCCCCATCTTCATCAACACAATTATTGGAATACAGTCCAAGTTCGCCCACATTGCGACAGTTACTCATCACTAAGTAAACCAATTTAATATGCATGTACTTGATTAAGCCCCGGAAATAGTATTTTAACGAAATATTCAAATGTAAATAAACGGTCAAATGAATTAATAAGTAACACATTACTAAAAATACATACTGGGAGGTCTTGTCTATTATTAACGTCTGTAACATTTGCAACAAATTTATATGGAAAACACATAATGCACCGTATTTTAGAAAATTTAAGAAATTATTGGTAGAAAATTTACTGGCTATAATAAGAGAATAATGTGTGGCGAAACTCTTAAGATCAACCGTGCACCATGACTTAACCCTTTTTATTTTTAACATCTGATGTGGCTTATGCGGTTTCTACTTGTCTACAGTTATATATTTGTCCAATTTTGTAAATGTGTACAATTTAGACGCAAAGTGTGGGCATATCTATAAAGTTATTGAACAAAGAAATGGTAATTAATAATTATAAACAAAATTGACATTCCGAAAACCATTTACTTTGCATCAGACATTTCAATACGTGAATTAATAATGGAGTACAAGAACTACAAATCAATAGTTAACATAACGCATATTCAGGCTCTGTTTTCCCTATGATCAATTCTCAATATTTGTAAAGAAATATTTCAAGCTAAAATCTACTAAGAAACTCATATTGTGGTTATCAAGATGTACTTGGATTGAAATGTTTTTATGACATAGATTTGATTGTGGTGAAAACAGTATCAACCTCGTTTTCGCAATATTTGCAGAAACCATTCAAATCCAAAAAAAAATTTCGAACAAAGATGTTAGTTTCAAACTAAAATGTAATGATTAAATATTTCAAGTTATTTTTTCTTCAATTGTTTTTTTTGCATTTTTTATCTCAAATTTATATTTATTCATTTTCCATTTTACTGAAAACAAAAATATCTGCTAGCGTGAAAGAAATTATAAATGATCACATTTGGAAAATGTTTGTTTCAATTTACAGAAAGTACTGTGAAAGTATGTAATATTTATTCAATACCGAATTGAATTGGGTTGATATAATTTTCCATTACTTGAGCAATAAATTTATATTCTGTATTGACTAGCAGTCTACATTGGTGATTATTTGACTAGAATTCCTTTCTTTGCTAAACATGTTTAATCATAATTTATTTAAATTTTAGAAAACTTTATTTTCCAAGTATTGTATTTTAATGTCTAGGTGATGAGATAAAATAATAAGGAAACAAATGAGGAGATATTTGAAACCATTGACGGCCATTGGTTACATTTATCTTTTTGACAGTAATTGTTGGCAAGGCAACGATTTTTATTAATTGAGTCTTTATTACGTTTCAAATTTCGCCATTTTGCTGCCTCTTCGAATTTGAAATAATTTAATGCATTTGCTTGATGTGATTGTGAAAAATGTAATCTTTTACAAAATTAATATTATTTTGGGAAGACATTTTTAACATTTATTAGTTTTTTTTTGCTTTCCTGAAATACCTTAAGATTTCAGCAAAATTGCAGTTTGCAAATAGCTTTTATTTGGTTACAAAAAGAACTATTTATACATTGTATTTATTGTTAGCATTGATATATGAAATTTCAGGAAATTATTGCTTTAAAATTTGTGCATTACTAACATAATAATCTGGAACTTCTTATTGAAAGGTGATAAAAATTGCGTAGCAATTCGTTATATAATATTCTAAAACGACGGCAAAGTTTGAAAAAAACATAAAATCTTGATAACATCAAATGCAAAAAATTTTTCGTTTCAAAAAACAGGGAAGATTAAGCCCCCTAGTCCCCCAGGTTTGACGCCACTGGATTCAGGAATAGCTGAGGCGTTAGAATTAATAAATTCATACCATAATCTGAGATTGTGAAGTTTTTCTTTATTATTTTTTTAATATAATATAAAAGAGTTTATTTGCTAAATTTTTTCTTTGTAATTTTTTCACAAAAAATTGAAAATTTGCATTTGATATTGATCAATCCAAACTCGGATCACAATAATCTGGGAATTTTTATTTTACAATTACGAATTTAATTGCAAGTCTACGATCACCAAAATATTAATACTATTCTTTTGAAGTAAAATTATTTTTACTTTTTGTAATTATGTACAATTTAATGGTCTAGTATCAGCAGTCAATAACCAGCTTAAAATTATTTAAACTATTTGAACAGATTAAACCTCGAATTTTTATTTAACCTAAAGCTTAAACTATAACATTCAATTTTTTAAAGAAAAATATTAATTCTCCATAACTTGGTCATGGATTGGTTCCATTGGAATCCGTTTCCAGTGATTTTCATTTAGAAATTTTGAATTGAAGAATTTACTTTTGCAGTTAGCCTCAGAGGTAGTATTTCAGCTTAGAATAAGTTTGATGTTGCGAACTGATTTAGTGTCGATCTTCCTCCAGGGAACATTTCTAAAAAGAATACCACACCTTGAACTAGCAAACTTCCCATGTTAAGTCTCATGAAAAACAAGTTTGTAAAAATCAGCCCAATTCATTTTCTGTTACAATATTTGTTAATTGATTATGAAGTGAAAATATTTATTAATCTATTCAGAAGATTGAATACACGTGATGTAAATCACACTATTAGGCAATTCACTTTTCTGAAAATTAAAATGGGTGGCTTATCACTGTTTCCTGTAAGTATGCTTTTTATTAGAGTCAACCATTAATCTAAAACTAATCAATTTTAATACTAAATTTAAAAAAATTTTCGAAGTTGTTGTAGCATTCTATTGTCAAAATTTTGTACTAGGAATTGATTGAAAACAACATATATTTATTAAGTTAATAATTTATAATGTCACGATTCCAAAAATTATTTGAATAGTTTTAAATCAGGATTTCAAATACAAAATTCATCATCATACGCCACATTTGCAATTTCTATATTTAAATCTGTGTACTTACGTTTACAATAATAGAATGTACAAATAAAAAAGTGTCCCATTGCAAGTCCAAGCAAAAATATAGAAAAACTAGGCCCTCCACAAGGTGTAATTAGAGAAAGCACATTATCTTGGATGTAAGATGTTAATGGACAACATTGCTTATGTAATACAGAGCAAAATGTTCTGTGACATTCTTCATTCCTGCTGCAAAACCCAGGAACATGATGCATATTTTGAGAAAGATAAACTTCCTTCTTGCAACAGTAGTGGAACCCTAAAAAGTTTTGGCAGCACTCCTCTCTACAATAAGGCAAACAAAAAAAGTTGAATTCACAAATGCCAAGCTGTGCAAAATATAACAAGAACAGTATTAATTCAATTGACAACATCTATAGGATTATTTTCCAGCCAAAATATATATTTAACGATGTGATTTGCAAATGCTTATCATAATAGATTGCATAGCTGTATTTTGTAAAATATATTGATCTCTGTGTGTGAATCTAATTTAAGTGCTGACTTTTGAACCAAAATTTCAGTGTTAGATATGGCTGAAATTCCCCTGACACATGTAAATGGCCCATTTTATTCATTTTACTATCAACTACTAACTTTACATAGTAAAATAATTCCATAATATATTTACTCACAATTTAATGACTTGAAAAAAATCTTTTCAAAAATTTTTAGTACTTATTGTGCTAAAGTAAATTCAATGATTTATGACACAATTGTTATGACATTTGCTAAATCTAATTGATCTCTATCCAAGCGAGACATGGAGAAATAAGTGATAAGTAATGTAATATGGTAACTTTAGGATTAATTTATAAAGTTTTGTTCTTTCACATACATATGTATTTCATTATTGGTATTACGTTGTGCCTAGAATTTATTAATATATCATTGGACACTTATGACGTCTCACACATATAATATAAGACACAATTGAGGGCATTAGCCTTTCATATGAGCTACTTAATTAATGCTTGAAATTTACACTGTGTACGGCTATGTAAGTGGAAAATATTTTGAAACAGACAATTGAAGCCATTGAAGTTTATTCTCTGTCATTAAATTTCGACTCTCACCTCCACTGTTCAAACTTCTAAATATGTCCATTATTTCTAAATATCTAATGTATACATTTTCAACGTCGTATTAATTAATCTAAAAACCATTAGATATGCCAAATCCACTGATATTTATTGCGGTAATCCTAGTAGCATCCCAGTGATTCGATCTTGGAAAAACATGGAATTACTTCCATGTTCCACACTTAAACCACAGAAAACTTGTAAAGATTTGATTTACCAAGAAAATTGCAGAAACATTAAAGTTCTCCATGTTGAAATACACAGTTTTACCAATTTAAACTTTTCACTGAAAACATTCACTTATTAATGCAACAAATAATTATCAATTAGTCCTAATCAAAAAATGTATGTCAAAGAGATAAAATGGCAGCATTTTTGAAAAATATTATCAAATTGCAGGAAAATTGTATGTTAGTGCAAGACTTTCAATATAAAAAATTTAGGACAAAAATAAAATGCTTATTGTCAGGACAGTAATGTGCTGATCCCAGCGATATCACAATCGGAAATAGTTGAAGGCACAACATCATGGAATTCGTACAAAATACACGCATTCTAGGAAATATAAAACTAATACGAAGATAATTGTAACATCATTTATTTAAATTGTAATATTCAAATTAATGTAAGAATAATTTATGCAAAATTGCGGCACTGAGCTAGTATTGCCTGGAAACTAGTAAAACTCCATTTGATATTCTTGTATATGCTGCTTCTAAAAATTATTTTTAAATATAATCAAAGTAAAAATATTCAAATTTAATTTGTTATGCGCATTGTTGAAGAATATATACTAGGACATATTCAGCAATATTCATTGCATTTGATGTATGCACTTAACTGTTTTGAGTTAATATTTGATATTATTTTGCTAAATTGGATGTGTAATTTTGTGCACTATGTGTAGTACAGTTTTGTCTACTTTTTGTTAGTAGATAAATGAATTTCAAATAGTGCACCAAAGTAATATTGTGCGCAATACAGGCTTGTCCATGTTGCAAAAGTTTAGTCTTCCATTACACAAAATTTATTTTTTTTTCAAAATAAAACATGTAGTTACTAGGAGAATTACGATTTTTAATGTGGTTTATCCAAGACTTACCAAGTGTAAAACATCAAAAACATGCAGTTATAATTTTTTAAATGGTTTCTTTAAATTTGCAAATCACGGATAATATGAAACATGTATACAATTTGAACAGGGAAATTACAATAGAACTTATTTTTAGGTTGTTTTTTGTGCAGTTAATATTTGTTTTTATGCAGTTTTTTGCAGATGTGTTTATATGAATAATCGAAGCTATTCAGAAAACTACATAAACAAAATTGTAATAAACTAAGAATTTTTCTGTCTCTCCTCAATAATTAGAAGACATTTTAAAAGTGTAATTATATATAATAGTAATAAATGAAACGTACAAATGTCAATTAATGGACATCTGCAATATGAATAAATATAACTTATTTAAAATATTTTCCTCCACTAATAAAACTGTGATCCAGGTATTTGAGTATGGTATCTTTGTCTTTAAATCAAGTATTTCCATGTGCATGGCAATTTCGGAGTAATTTTAATATATCTAAGTGATGTTATACGTTAAGAATGTTCTGATTCCAATGTGGTCTTTGAAATTGGATATGCATGGTCATCGTTGGGCAATAACTTAGTGCGCGGCATTTTATTGTTATTTGCACAAATCCTGTTCATATGCAATAAAATAAATTGTTTTGTAAAATATGGCATATACATAGAATAAAATACAAATAATCTTTTGCGTTTGAGTAAGGACAAAATTGTCCCAAATTAATACAAACATATCTATTGCCGGCTTTAAGCCCTCTTTTCATATACATTGACTAAGCAGATTGACTTATAAGCTAGCCTGTCCTGAGGAAAGTGACATGGTAGTTCCGCAAGCGAAAATGAACATTTCATTTATTAATAACATCCATGGTAGAATGTTACATCACCGTCGTTTGTAACTTTTGGAACTTAGGAATGCATTCATTAGTCAAAACATACAGCCTCTCTCTTGCTGCCAAATTCGAATATTACACAGAAAAGTGGATTAGGTTTCACAACTACAAAACAATTGTAATAGAAAGTTGTGGAAATACAATTTCGAAAAAACATACTGTTGAAAATGTTTAAACCACCCAAAATATAGTTGAATAAAGATTAATTTTTTAAAAACAGTCACTAACCTGCTTTAAAATAACCAAAATTATTCTGAATCATACAAAACAAAGCGAATACTACGACAAGATTTGGTTAATCTCAATTGACATTGGTTAAATAATACCCTGATACAGCAAAAGCAATACTAGCTCCCATGCGTAAATATGGAAATTAGCGTCCAAAATGTCAGATATTTTAAAGACCCGTTTTTGATATTTAACATTCAATACTAGTTTTGGTCCCAACCCTGTATGTGCATACATACATTTTTTAGTATTTAATGACACCGCAATTTTATATTATCTAAAGAAAGTTTCTGATGCATAAATAAGTTTACTGCATGAATTTTTCCACATTTCATCGCAATGCCTATATAATTTTAAATAATTAAATTTTAATTCAATATTAAGCAGAACTGAGCTGAGATTAACTGAAATAATTACTAGATATGATATTGAAATAGCCTTGGCTGGGGCTGATCAAAAACATTACAAAATTCTTTTGTGTGTACCTTAGCAGTTTCATCCAAGACCTTGTCTAAACTGAATTGTAATTTCTGTTTAGATTGTAGTCAATATGACGAACCACTAGATTTAATGGAATATTTCACGTTTGTGATACAGTTAGATCTCATACACTCTTTGTAAATTTCACAATCCATGATCCACCATTTGCACAGAACTGAGGTAGGGAAATCTTGAAGACAGTCAAGAACTTGAACGTCATTCTCCTAAAAATACTCTTTTTGACAAACCTGAATGTGCAAGGCTGTTTTTCGGCTGGAAAATTGATCTGTGCTAAATAACTGGAACTACTTTTGCTGCAGACATTCCATGTATGACTGACTTGATAGTAATTTTTAAAAATCATAGTGTTGATTTGTGACTAGTGCAGAACACTGCCTCAACAATTACTTCAAAATCAGGAACTGGCCTAAAGAATGTTGACCCAGTGCTATTTAAGTAGGGGCCGTGGCATCAGAAAAACTGCACTCGGTTTGGTATGCGAACATACTGTGGTATTTGGTTCGGTATTTCACAAAAACAGCGAAACACAAAAATTCAATTAGAATAGACAAATTTTATTTGAACAAGAGCAGTTTTTTTGTAATGAAGCATTCAGATGCAGATCCCAAATGCTCGATGCTGGTATTAGAAGGTAATACACACATATATCTTTGCGCCAGCTTGGAAATGTGCAGAAACTTCTTCTGGTGGTCCCAGAGAACTTCAATATAATTTTGTAAGGTTCAATGACATTAACACTTCCGCTAAATATTGCTCAATTTCACTTTTTTGGTTTTTGCATCAGAAGACAGCTGTTTGCTCAAAAAATCTAATAGTGACGATCCAGAAGGCTGCTTAGTTATTCTCTCCAAGGACACTGATGTTTTCACTCTTTTTTCTACATGTACTAGTTAATATGTTTGATAAATTAATAATAAATAGACAGGAAAACAAAAATGATTAATTATTAGCTACAATGGTTTCACAACAAATTTCTTAAATTTACAATGATTATTATTAGTAAATGGAGATAATAATATACCTCGTGGAGTGTTCATTTGGCGTACAAATTTATAGTAGTCTTTTATACAGTCTGTAGAATTTTCATAGTTTTGTGGATATCAATAACCATAATCAAGTAAATTTTCCACAGGTTGAGAAATTAAATGACTTAAAAACGCACAGTTCATTCTAACACATGCCCAAAAAGCTGTTTCCTTTCTACACAATAAATTCAGAGATTCAATAAAAGTCATCATTTGTGCATTTGTTAGGTTTCCTTCTGTAAATGCAATGTGATGGAAATTGCGTTTGTACTAGTTGAAAGCTTTCTGAATGTTGTGTGGGAGACAGGAAAACATTTCCTTTGAATGTCTTACTGTGATTACATATAATTTTTTATCCAATAAAATTAACATTTCTTTAATATAGTAAATGCTGTTGCAACCATTTCCACGTACTTTGAAAAACACATTAGATTTCATTGGTTTTATAAATATTCTATTGTTCAACTGTCAAAAATGTATCCAATCGTAAAGATTCATATCTCCCAAACATGAAATCCCTTTACAATTAAATAACACTTTCTAATCATATAAACTAGAATTTTTCACAAGTTGGAAATCAGTCTCAATTATTACATGTTTTTCCCAATTTATACAATTATGTAAATGAAAGATGCTACAAAACTAAAATGTTAATAAAGTAAAATGATTTATCTATCACCGTCTCTGGTGAAAATGAAATAAATATATTTTCAATACGTATTTCTTTTTGAATTCAAGAATAAAATATTTGCAAGTAGGAATTTTTGTATGAAATGTTTCAAGATTGTTGATAACATGTTTTGTTATTAATGTCGGAAATTGGTTGTTAGTATTTATTGGTACACATATATACAAAACGCTTAAAAATATAAATTTTATATTATAAGAAACTGCTTACATTTTAAAATTTTATTGGTGTCTTTTATATTAAGAATTAAATTTAACAATTGACATTCAAATTTAGCATGAGGGAAGAATGATTGAAATAATGTATTCGCTAGTTTAGTAAATTTAATAATACTATTTATTATACAATGAGAATGTAGAAATGATTTGTACGTGTTTCATTAATGATAGATGTCTAGAGATATAGGGTGTCCAGGATTTTATGGCAAAAACAAAATGCCTGTAATTTCAAAAAAATCAATTTAATAAAACATTTTCGAATTCCTTCTATTTCTTGAATGAGGGGGATTTATTTCAGCTTTGTAGTTTCGACTAATTATGAACAATATATTTTTATTTAAAAAACCCAGCCATTTTTTACGCATCAATGATCAATAAAGCAAAAATGACATATCTTAACTGAAATATTTTTTTATCATTAATGATTCAATTTTAAGTGAATTGATACAATGATCAAGGAACGTATCATCATCCTTTCTAAGACATAAGTGTCATCTTCTGATGATTGATTCAACAGCCGACCTGTAGAAGTCTTGTGGAATTTCACTCACAGTAATCATGATGACATTGTTGAAATTTTGTATGTCATCAAAGTTTCGACCATGTATTCTGCTATTGAGGTAACCCCAGAAATCAAAATCAACTGGTGAAAGATTGGGTGAATACACCGCCCATACAAATTCCCTCTGTGTGAAATTGTCTGTTCAAGAAACTTTGAGTTGAGAAACTGGAGAGCTTGATGCACAGTATGTTGCCTCGCTCCATCCTACTGGAATATTGTTGATGACAATTTTCGCCTTGTTTTGAGCTGAGGAATTAAGTAATCAGTCAACATGCATGATCGTAAACCTGAGTGGTTATTAAGGTTGGAATGCAAATGTTTGATATTACTGTCATTTTAAACGGTAGTAAATATATGGTCCTCTTTAAATAAAAAAATATTGCTAATAATTAGTCGTAACCATAAAGCTGAAATGAAAAAAGTAAATCCCCTTCATTCAAGAAGTAGAAGGAATTTGAAAATGTTTATATAAATTGATTTTTTTACACCCTATAGTATCACATCCATATTTATATGGAAAGTCATTGGTTCGATTCCAATCTGTTCGTTAGAAAATAATACTATTCAAAACAAAATATACTATATTTGATTTATTGATTGAATTGAAGATTTGGTGGTATTCAAACCCATAAAATTCCGTGCATATGTAGCAAAGGCTGTGTTATTTACCCTACGAATCTAATGAACGCTATAAAAAACTGCATGGTCGAATTTGACGTGTGCGGGAATTGAATGGGTTATACTGACATAATTGTATGAATTTATCATATGAATATGTATTTGACAGGTGATAAATGAGCTGACCACATTAGATAAAGGGTATTTATGGCAATATGGATGAAAAAATCTAAAATATTAGCTTTACTTGATTTTGAATGATAAATAATTGTAATATATATGAATCCATGAGTACCATTGAACACAATTTAGTGCATTTCAAGGATTAGAAATTGATTTGGTGCGTGTGTGGTACATGTAGTGTGAAAATCCCTAATTCGATATATTTTATCTGTCAACATAAACTATATTTGCAATTGCGTATTTTCAAAATTGCTATTAACATTAAAAATGATGAGATGCTCGTTCAATGTAATAATTGAACTTACGAAATTTGAAAATATTTATTACACACATTTCGGATATAAAAATTCAATAGAATTTTAAACAAAAACTTTTCATTTTACTTATTAAGGTTTGGAACTGCACAACTCACACCAGGAGAGAATACGCCTGTGTAATGGTCCAAAATTTTAAGAAAATCTGCGGGTTATTCAGAAGTAATGACTTTGGACTATTTAATGAAAGATTTAGATGCGGTCGAATACATGACAAATGTAGCTATACATTTTTAAAGCCAGAATAATTCACTTAATCCAAAAATTTTTCGTTGCGGGTTTGGAATAAAGGTCTAATTTCTTATGTATGAGTTTCAGTTTTTTTCAAAAAAAAATTTAAGCAGTATCCAGAGCCCTCTGCCATAGTATCTAGCGCCCTTATATATATATATATATATATATA
>CABFPE010000023.1:2489062-2499231 GCA_900660155.1 Hofstenia miamia
TCGATTAATCTCAACAGCTCTACTAGCCATAAGGGCTTTGCCTAAAACGTCCCAAAGAGTACATCCTGGGTAATGCTAACACGCAGGGGCGCGTCGGTGTGCGGATGCCTGTACCCATGTCAGACAATAAAACCAGGGTACAGAAGGTACCACCATGTATACTTTGTATATTTCAAGCCGTTTCAACAATTAGTTGTTGAAGCAGATTCATTTTTATATGAAATTATATTGCATATGGACAATCATGTTTCGGAGGACGTGTTACCAGTACGCAGCACAAACAGCGAAGATCTTTGCACCTTATAAGTTGCTTATCAAGAAACACGAAAACTTGTTCCCAACTTGTTTGTTGAGAATCTGAACTTTGGCACCATGATTTCAGATCGTATTTTTTATCAATTTTGTATAAAGGCTTTTTTAGATCACTATCAGATGTTCTTTCTGGTTTTTAATAAATTATTATCTTATCTTATCTTATATGAGGGTGGTAATGGTCGAGAGCCTGTCTGTTCTAGTGTTGTGGATACTGAGGGCGACACAGTGGAAACACTGCTTGCAAGACTGCTACTGGCACCAGTTAGGGTGCGTTTCATAGGGCAGTCATACAAAGAGGAAACCCTCTTTCTCTGGTCTGTGAGATATGCCTAGGTCAGCGTTTGCTGTGTCTTCCTGTGAGGCAGCTTTTGCTGTGATCCAAAATCTTGCCATCTATTAAGGAGTTGAGTGAGGCCTCTGAAAGCTAGAATGCTTTGCATTTTCGTAAATACTGCTCAGAAATTATCTTTCACGGATCTATTAGCAGCCAGCAGGCGCTCTCTTTAGTTGCCACCTCTAATAGCTTTGGTTGGTCAAAGCGGGAGAGGTCAACCCTCTCAACTAAAGTTCGGCCTTCGGCTTCACTCTGCTGACCAGACTCAACACAAGTCAGCACTCTGCGCTCCGGCGTCGCCAGAGGTTTCTCAAGATTAAATCGGCCAGCCACACTTCTAAGGTTATAGTTCGGACCCGGATCTTTGTTGCACCCACTGATTTAGTTTGTTGAATTCTTCAGTAACACCACAGATGCGATATAATTTAAGTCTTGTGATAACTGGAACAGAATAAGGAATGTTTCTACGAAGTTTGATTAATAGAGCATAGCATGCTTTATGCCTTTTGGTAATATGTACTTTCCATTTTAGGTCATCATTTAACCAAACACCAAGATCCTTTACAACTGAAAAAGCATGGAGTTATTCAAAATAAATTGTTAAGGAATCACTAGGTGGAGGCCCACCACTCACAATAAACATTGTTTTGCTTGCTTTGAGCATCATCTCATTGAGCATACACCATTCAATACATGCATTCAGATCAAGCTTAAGTGAGGAAAGGTCAGGATTGGAGCCTTTTACATCGTCATCAAATAATTGTAATTAACAAAACACAAGTGGCTGGTAAATCATTGATAAACACTATAAAAAGAGTGGACCTAATCACGAGCCCTGAGGTACTTGTGACTTGTGAAAACTATATATTTTGATTTATAATCATTAAATCTCACACACTGGTAGCGATAAGATAAGTAAGAAGCAATTAGTTTAAGCAAAGATCCGCCAATGCCAAACTCGCGTAGTTTTGTAAGTAGAAATTATAGAAAATATAGTATGCAATGCAGTATAGGTAAAAATACAGCAATTCATGTTTTATATTCATGTGTGTTCTATTGGGAGTTTTAAGATTCTGTGCTATGTTAGTAGGAGACCCGTGGGATTGGGATCAATTCATTATGCAGCCACAAGATTATTCCCTCCGTGATGCTAGGTTAGAGAAAACTTTCAACAAATATTTCGAGATTCTAGCTCGAAGACAAATAATAATGACAGAGGAAAATTTGCCTAAGAACCTATTTATTGTAAATAAAAGTAGAGTTCTTCCAAAAAGGAAAAGCTTAGCATAGTGTATTAAGTTTTCTCATACAGAATATCCCAGAAATACTGATAATATAATATCATAAAATTACACCAACTATCCACAAAGTCTACCCAATCGGAATTCTACCTAATATGAGACTACACATGTGTATGTATATCATATCATGTTGGAATTTCTGTGCAGGCTCAATTAAGGGACATAAATAGCAATGCAACCAATGAATACAAGAATTTATTTATCATATGCTGCCCGATTAGAATACAAAAGCACAATAATACTGATCCAGTCATTGTATTCTAATCAAATAAAATTTTACAAAATGTACTTATTTTGTGCTCACATGATAAAGCGACAATATTGCAAATAGTTACCATGATATGGCACATTACATTCAGAGTATTATCTAGGGCCCTGCGACTACTCGAAGCTTAAACATTAACAGATTTCCAGTGGGGTCGAATCAACTCGAGTTTTATTGATTGAATAAATTTTCATTTTCTAGTCTTTCCAAAAAGTTAGATTAACACTTCATTAGCAAAGGTTGCGATTTCAAGATGGTAAACAAACTTCACAATTTATTCAAGTGATATTTGATAGGCTTACATTCTTAAAATTAATTACATCAACATTGATTGGTTAATGCTATATCTATATGCTTATATACAATACAATAATGATTAATTACACGTTTTTACCCAATTATAAACATAACTGCTAGAATTTAATTTTTCGTACTTGTAGATCAGTTGATTATTTAATGGTGATTTTACAATTATGATATTGATAGGACTGTGTGCGTCGACAAGACTCGAAATCCGTTTGACTCGAATTTTAAGAGACTGACGCGAAGCAAAAATATCGGAATCGCAAAGCCCTAGTATCATCAGACCCATGTCCAAAGAAATTTATTTAATATTATAAGGAATTATTAAAAAAGCGATATTATAATCCAATTGGAATCCAATGAATAGCAAATTTTGTTTGTCCAACCAATTCCAATCGAATTCCAATGTTCAATTGGAATCCAATTAGACTCCAATTTCAATTGACAATCCTGCATTTAAGTGATGAAGTGGCAAGTCGATACAGTTAACGACGGGACTAGTTGATATCAACTTGCCCCCTAATATATTTTTTAAATTATATTTATCTCATGAACAAAAAATGCATATAATATTGCACAATTTTATATAGTTCCTATTGGGCATTCACATAAAATAAGGTATTAAAAATAGGTGAAATTCAAAATTTTAGCTTTTTCTAAATGGATGCCTTCAGAGGCTTTCATGTGCCCCAAAATAGGGTTCAAAAACAAGGATCCAGAAATTGGCCGAAATTTTGATATGTTCTGTGGATCTAAACCCAAAAATAAAATTTCGCAAAAAATTTCATCGATTAAACTTATGAATAAGTGAAGTCTACTTAAGTAGTATTCCGAAAATCGGCCCATTCACTAATATTTGTAAAGTATTGCACATAATTTGACCAATTTAGTTTTATTTAGAGGATGGTTCGAACTTATAAATGAAAAACGTTGGATAATGGTCTGATATCTCCAAGCATTTAACAAGCATTTAATAGTTGTTTAGACGACTCTTCTCTTCAAATGCAGCTAAGGGCCACAATATACACTTTGCAAGATTGCATTAGCATCTGAAAAAACACAAAGCTAGTACAGATGAACCATGGAACATTTGATATGCAAAACCAAAAAAAGTTTTTTAGGAAAAAATTTAAAAAGACCTCGTTAAATTTTGCTTAGAATGCACTTCAATATGCTATGTTTTAACGCCATCAGATCTACGTGATATTTTAACATGGTTTTAGTTGGACATGAAACAGGAAAACTATTTGCTTTAAAATAAATGCGTTAGGCAATTTTGTGCCTCCACTGTTTGTAATTGCACGCTTGCATTTTCGCGATCATTTTTTTAACAATGGGACTCAAGCCTGTATTGATCGGATGAATGACAAAATTTTCATGTGGATACTGGGCACACATAAACTGTATTAACTATTAATGAGCCTTCAATCTACATTTGTCACAACTGTGATGAAGTTTGGGATTGTGCATAAAAATTGTTTGCATAAATATGCCTTTGTTTTTTCTTGTTAACAAAGTTCTACAGTAAACTCTGTTTGCGAGAAATGTGGTTGAATGCAATGTGTCAAATGTTCAAAGCACACCATATTTATCAGTGGTTCCAAATATTTCATAAGTAATTGCTTAAATACTGCTGAACAACAAAAATGTAATCTAAGCATTTTTGTTCCCAATTTGCACCAACATCTACATATGTAGACGCTATCATTAAATTCTTAACTGTTCTTTTGATATGTCATATATACATTTGCCATGAGGTGCATAGTAGAGCTTCAACAAAATGTATTAATTTTTTTCTATCCTGGGTTAATCTGGGCTTTAAACGAAATGGAATTATGATATTAAAGAAATTCTTAAGAACTCTAAAAAAATTTTAAGAAAATAATGGCCAGCTAAATGGTTAATTAAAATGAATAACACTGATGAGCGGTCAAAATATTGTCAAAAAACAGTACAATTTACAAAAATAAAATACAATACTGCACTTAATTTATGGGGATTTAATGAATTTATTTTTTAATCATTATGTTTGCAGAACTTAAAACCTCTCAATTTCAAGCAATGTTGTGAAAAATGAATTTCCTTAATGTGAAAATAGACATTTAATTGATTAGTGAAGAGAATAATGTCATAGCGAATCCCAAGTGAGTTCTATTAAATTATGTCTATCTTTGCCCATACACTCTATTGTGACAAAATACTAAAAATAATAGAAAACAATAATAAACAATTTGTATAAACTATTGTAAAAATTCTTATTGAGGTTTCAATTAATATAAGGGTGCACTTATGAACATTAAACCAAAATTAATATACGTTTACGTGTAGTGGTGCTTCATATCATAACCATTGGTAATGTACTTGTCAATTTGTGACAAAATTGTCTTTAGAAGGGAAGCACTTTTTGGTTGAGATAAATCATTTTTCCATTTAGTACAAAAAAATGGGGCAGCTGAAAAAAGGCACTTTTATTAATATCAAAGGAATTATGCTGAGCCTCGATTATATGCAATCAACAATAATAGATTAGAACTGCGTAAATAATTTTCAACCCAACTCGGTTGAGATCCATTTGATTTAGAACCAGTCTCTTTTTTAGAACGCAAAAATGTGCCTTCCAGTGACATGTTGGACCTATACATAACAACACATCTACGTTTAGTAGGTGGATGTTTCGGAAATCTCAAATATTGCTTCAAATAATAAACTGCTGTCGAGAAAAACAATGAATGTGTTTATGTGCTATTAATATTTTTAAAATTTGCTAATCAATCCTGTAAATAAATAAATCCTTCTCAATCTGTTTGCAAGTTCGGTGAAGATTGGTACTGATGCTTGTGCTCTTTGCAAGCTGGATCAGAAAAATTCCCATTTTAACGGGCTTAATCCCAAGCTCACTGCTCTTCTCTAGTGTGAAAACTTTAATATTGTAGATAGTTGATATTCTTGCATTTCTTTATTTAAGAATGAGTGCCAAATTATTAACTTCCCTCATTAAACTTTTCATTATTACTTAAAAATGAGACTCGAGGACTTTTCTTAGATTATATTAGATTTCGTACACCCATTATATTTTTTGTAAATATTTGGTCATTTTATGTATGACATAGTTCTTCAACCAGGCGTATTGTCTTGTAAAATCTTGTAATTGTTGTTAGGGAGAAAAAGTAAGTAAGTAATACAATTACATTTGATAGTTTAGGAATGAATTCTAATACATCCCCAACATTTGTAATCCTTAAGACCAATATTAAATAAATTTCGAAAAATGTCCAATTTTAAAATTGGACAACGTTAACAGAAATAGTTATGAGCTCACATTTCTGAACTTCTGAAAGATATTTGTTTTAATAAAATAATCCAATCCGGTTCGAATAAGGCTAATGTACTTTTTATTGTTGCTAGTTTGTTCAGGCATATCTAAATATGGAAAATTAAAAATCCTAAGCATGTGGTTAGACTTTTGCATAGTATAAATGTAATCATTAATAATATTTTAGAGGGATGGTATAATATTTTCTTCCAAATTTTGAAAGTATTTGGAAGAATATTAATTTACATTTACATTCAAAATCTATTATAGTTCGACGACTAGATTGTGATCAGAGAATTTATGAAATATCACAGAAACAATTGCGTAGTGTATCTGCTGCATTAGTGGCTGTAAAACAATGTAATGCAATATGTTCGTATATTTCGTTGCAACTTTCTGATTAAGCACTTAAACGACTACTGTAAATCAGACATCCAACAGACATGATAACAAAAATCTGACAAGAATCAGTAAACGGCCTGGGCAAAATAAGAAATATCCGTTATGAGCATTTCTGATAGTCATCTGATCGAAATTATCACTTTAGTTAATATTTTTCTATAAACAAAGAATACATACTTTGTACTTTCTAAAAAACGATTAGAGAAGTAGGAAAACCTAACCTGATGTATTTGAATTAGGAAGCTATATTTTTCTTGAGTCAAACCTTCTTCTTATATAATCAAATCCAAGGTTTTTTTGTATGGCTTAATGCAGACAGACAATATCTAAAAGAGGCGTTAAATAAAAGTACCAAAAATGGATACTTTTTTCACAATGAAAAATTTCTTAATAACATGTGATTGATCAACACTATCTTTCCATACTAATGAAATTTTCACTGCAAGATTTTGAAGCAAATTTGAAAATTTTATTAAATTTAAAGAAACAAAATATTTTGAAGATTGAAAGCAGTGCTTGTCAATGTTTGTGGCTATTTACAATTTGCTTTTTTCTAAAGGTAATCCAGTGCAGTATGCATTATAGCAATCTGCTAAATAGCAATGTTGGCGTATTTTCAAACAGCTTGCTGTTGAATTTTTTTTTATTTTTAGCTGAAAGAAGTGGATGCTATAACGCGTACTGCACTGCACCTAATTCCAGTAAATTGAAGTAACTGAGAGTTAGCAATGCTATTGTTTACAGTAATATATAAAACATTGAGTCTTCGGGTTTGAAAAATATGATCCTAATAACAATCGAAAATAATGTAAATACTGAAATAGTTTAAGTTGTGCGAGTTATTTTTTTATCGAATTACGTAAGATTTTGGTTGTTCTTCAATCTTTAAAAAATATGATTACAAAAATTTTGTTGCATTATAATTCATAATTTTTTTGGGCAAAGAAATGTAAAAGTAGAATATTGGACCCAACTCTAGAGAAAACCTTATTGCCCGAATCCGTTACCCGCTAAATGCCAAAATCATATTAATATGCATATAATCAAACTTCAGTTGGATGCAAGCAGACAAAAGTAGTCTATTGTTCTTTATGAATTGCGAAATGTAAATAACATGTTCCAAATCATTTAATAATAACATCTTTAATCGGAAAAGCAAATTGTCGTCGTAGCGTCTTTATTCTTATTGTTTTCCAATTTAGTTATCAAAGATGAACGCTTTTTTGAAGAAATTACTTTTCTGGATTGACTATGAATACCGTTTAGTGATTTCCTTACTTTATCCGTATTTGACGTTTTAGTTAATTATTACAAAATTATTCAAAGTCTTTGCGTTTTTGAAGAAAAAACAAAGCCTTATTTCTTCCCTATTGATTACTAAATATGATATTCGAACTTTGTTCTTTTGCAAAACTCTGCTTTTTCACGTAGCTTTCAAAATTAAGAAAATCTGAAGTACGAAGTCAGAGTATGAAATTTTTTTATCTACGGTCCCACTGTACAAACGGATTTAACCCTAAAGCAGGCACTTTTCTAATAAAGAACTCGTTTTAGTCAACTAATTTTACACGTTTTTTCATTAAAAGTAAACATTTTTGCTTTGCGTTTTGTGGTGATTGTCCCTTACCGCTCCCCACACTGACATCTATGGACTATCTTAAAATGGAGCTTTAAGTATTGATCACAAAATTGTGAATAAAATATTAGGTATTGAAAAATAACTTTTCCTAGACCGAATCCGTTATATATTTACAGTAAGAAAAGAAGAAATATAAAGTATTTTACAACAATCGAGATTGAATAATAGGCATTTTACCTACAGTTCTTAGAAGTAATTAATTTTTAATGACCTACGAAATACTTAGGCTGACACTAACTTTATGAGGTTTCTAATATATATATATATATATAGAAATAAACATATAAATATATAAGTTATGTTATGGTATCCTCTTACCTTTGAAAAGAAATATACCTTGTAATGTTGAAATTACTTTGTGTACAGTATTAATTAGATCAACTTTAACTTACACATCAACCGTTTGGTTGCGTAGTAAACAGAGTTTTCTAAAATTAAAGAAAACAATAAAAAGTTTATAAATAGATTTGTAAAAAAATTAATATTCTTCCTTTACCCTTATATCTGGAATACTTGGATTTGTGTTTTTTTAACAAACGATTAAAGCGACTGAGGGCATGATGCAGCTGACATCTTGATGTCATGAAAGAATAAATTAATTATTATTATTATCCAATCTATTACATGCATGGAGTCAGTATATTTAAAAATAGTGCCCATTAAGTAATTGCGCATAATTATTGATTTGTTTGTTTACATATATATTGTAGTTTGTAGTTTTTTGTGATAGCTTTAATAGCTTAAGCAATAAATTTGCCTTTACTTTTATTATTATTTCATTTCTCCCCACGGCTTCATGCTGGTATCCCTCTCAGCTCGGGGAACTCACCAGTTCCCAGGGAGTCTGAGAACTTTCCTCAGGACTCTAGCTGTTCCTAACAATGCTGCCTTCTATGCTACTGCTCCTCCCCACGTTGGAACTCCCAACTCCTCCAAGTATCTCTTATGCTTCTTACTTACTGCTCCTAGTGCTCCTACAACTACCGGGAATACTTCAGCTTTCTTTAAATATTATTATTATTATAAAGTACTATTTAAATCTTTTTTCATTTATTTCATTCTATTCTTCTGTTAAAGGTCTACGTTCATCAAAACACTTGCTGTTTAAGAATGCACTCGTAAAGAAATGTAAATCTCTTCAAAACTATTTTGTACGGATTGTTCCCTTGGCAATTATATTCCATTTTTCATCAAAAATAAGCCTATTTGATAAGTCAAATTCTGTTAAGAAATCCCTATTATAACTATATTGGAAATATTTTATCAATTTTTACAAACTTGAAAACAGTTGCACACATCGTTTGGTAAGTCGCTGTCCTTCATGCAAAACCTTTAATTCACAACAGTTTTTATTAAGTCATATTTGTATGTTATTTGTACATTATTATTTTGGTTTCTTTGCTTGTATTTTACAAGATTAAGTCAATAAATAAATAAATAAATATAAATGTAATAATATTACTGAAATATAAATGCATGAAATAGTTTTTCCCATAGAAAGACTCTACAAGATAGACTTGTGTTTGGCATTTTTAATGCATGTTAATTAAGGCGAAATGTGTGGTAGTTAACATTAAATGTATATATATATACATATAAATATATATATATATATATATATATATATATATATATATATATATATATATATATATATATATATAAATTATGAATTACAATGCTCATTTGCAATGCTATTTTTCTACGACTATTTTGCGTAATATTAAAACTTATAGTTTCTATCGTGGTTGTGATTTCAAAACAATAACTTCCTGTTCGCTGATATTGAATTTACACATGAAGGAATGAAATTTTAGTTCATAGTGTACTGTATTTCATCCTCATGACACACTGTGGATCATTGAATCAAGTTGTATATTGCAGTCTAGTAATCTTTGACTTGTGGCTCAAGGCATAGCAAGAGCAAGTTCTTAATGTCTTCTTGGCACCAATCATACTCTTACGTATCACGGTTGGTAGGTGAGTTTACAGTGTTTCTCAGGCACTTAGCAGGAATTCGATTCCCCTTGATACTACACACTTTACCTATTTAATACAAAATAAAAAACTGTTTGGTACAGCGATTACTACAGAGTTTCCAAGCTTCAAATCAGCTAAACTTTTTGCCAATTCTCGTACATGCCCTGGAGCTGCAGATTCAGACACTTCAGGTGGCATATCATTGGGATTGAATGAAATCTGAGTCTATTTATACCCATTCAAATATATTACTGATACATTGTTACGCTTAGCTATATATATATATATATATATATATATATATGTATACAGTATAT
>CABFPE010000023.1:2499335-2512183 GCA_900660155.1 Hofstenia miamia
ATATATATATATATATATATATATATATAGAAATTTGTGTAGTACTACCTACCTTACCATTGAAGTAATATGGGAGGAATAATAGAGAGTCATTTCCTAAATCAATATATGTAAATATCTAATGAACCCATAATATAACAAATTATGTAGTTATATGCAAAAAAGTTATCATTTCACTTCGATGGTCTATTTCATATATGTATGTATGTACTCCTGCACATAACAATATGTACCTAAAATAATTATGCCTGACATTAATATAATATATAAGGAGTAAATGTAGAAATTAAGCATATGTCAGATTACAGATAAAAAAATTGAAATTCCATTGCAACGACCGCCAACTAATTTCTTTTTTAATGAAATTATTTTTTCAACTACGACAATATTTGATGATGACATAGAATAACAACTAAAGCAACATAACAATCACCATATATGTATTTTCATAGAGGAACAGTATATTATAATGCATACAGTATATGTCAGTAAAAGTGATGTTAACTTTATGAAATTCCTTTGCCAAATGCTATTTATCAAAGAAAACCCACTTTCTCAAAATAATATTTTCACTGGGGATTATACAGGGGTGGTCAAAAGTTTATGGTAAAGTACATTTTTTTGCATAGTGTGAACTAATTCATTACACTCTATATAGTTCTAGACTTGTACAAGCAAACGTTGCCGTTGAGTAAAAAAAGGAATTAACATATACATGTAATTTCAAAATTTTGTTTATTTTTGGTTTAGCCCGAAACAAAAATAGTATGGAAAAACAACAAAATCAATGCATAATTAAAGGACTGCAATTGTTTGTTGTATACAAGCTACAAAGCAAACTGATAACATAATAGGAAATTATTTGAATTTCTGATAATGAAGTTTGCTGGACATGGTCACCTGGCGGATAGAAAAACTGCTTTGTATATGAGCTATGTGCATTCTGACATCAACACGTGATAGAAGAGAGTCTCCTCTTTCTTTGTTGTTTTTAATCCCATCGAGGGGTACCTTCGGCCTCGCGATCTCTGACTTTGCCACAGTACTCCTAGTGTTCTGCGGTCAAAGCAATTTTTTTGACCGTAGCCGGCCGTGAAAAATAAATTTTGATCTTAGCCGGCCGTAATTCTTTAGCCGTAGTCGGCCGTTAGCCGTTATTTTTTTGCCGTAGTAGGTGTTTTTTTAATACTAGTTTTAATACTAAGTTTTAAAAACAAAAATAAAAATATAAATCATGGAAATAAATTGTTTATCATAATGTTCAGTTATTTATCTTAGCTGAGATTTTGGCCGCAAAACAAAATCTTTGGCCGTGTCTCTTTGGCCGCAGAACACTAGGTACGCTTCAATAGGTTTGAGAGATCCTGCACATGTCAAGGAACAGTCAAAGTTTTTTGTTGCTTCCATGAGCTCAAAACCATAGAAATACATCATCAAAGTTTTAATTTTTTCAACAACTTTAGCCATAGCAAATTTTCAACATTGCATTAAAGCATGTTCCCAATAGACCTGCCCAATTCTCACGATTTTGAAATTTGCTCATAGGCTTAAGATTAAACCATAAACTATTTAATCATTCAATAATATCTGTGGGGCCCTAAAAGTTCCCCGAACCGGAACCACGTAGTAAATAAGTAAACAGATTCTAACATTTAATAATAACGTTTTTGAATATTGTAGCATTTAACAGCGCCATCTAACGCTTATATATTGAAATTTACAAAATTATTTTATTTAGCATTTGAAAAATAACATTGTCACTTTTCATTTTCAACTTTTACCAATTGTATTTAACAGAATTTCATTAAAGCATAAAAAGATCTTAAATTCACTTTCATAAGTTTGGCATTTGATATGGTGATTATATTTTTACATGGGACTTCAACATTAGACAAATATATGACTGCAGCATATTTTAGGCATTAAATATATTTTAGGTAATTCATTCAACAATAGCTAATCATGGAAAAAATATTTTAATTTATGGCTAAACGCAAATGCATTAAGGGTGTAGTCTAAAATTCAACTCGATTAAATTTTAAGGTTGAATTAGAACAGATACATTATTATGAAGAATTATCATTATCAGGTATGGTTTCCAAAATTCCATCAGACCATTAACTTTGTCACCTAAGATACGCATTATCATGTAATGTAGAGAGCATCTGTTAGTAAAAGAAAATTCTTAAGAACAACGTTTAATAATTCGTTGAAATTTCCTGCAAAGCAGCAAAAGTTTATAGATGTGTACTTTTTAGAGATCTAGCATAATTTTAAACTAAATTCAGTTGAAGTTATTATATTAGTAAGTGCGTCAAATTCCAGGAGTTTCTGACAAAATGCTACTGTATGTTCATTTAGGCAATGTTCATTTAGTTCAATCAAATGTGAAATTCAAATTCTGATATAACGACATGGTAATAAGTAGGGATGGAATTTATATGTATTCACATAAAACACATGCTTTTTACATATTTTACAATACTTCGAATTTCACATATTTCATTTTTTTCCAATTTTGTGTGACAAATACACGGATTTCTCAAAGTAACATAAGTCTTACATAATGGCTAACATCTGACGAATTCATTAAGTTTATAGGTGTTTTACAAAAAGATCTTGCGTTTAAAGTATATGTTAGCATTCATAAATTCTGGAGGAAAGTGAATCTCTAGTAGAAGGCATTCGAAGTGAGATTTTGAATTTTGCTCCCTTAGTCAGTGGTGGACGTAGAGAGATATTTCTATTTCTTTGGGCCGTACTTGAGCCGCAGATGCTAATCATTGCAGATCTCAAAACTACGCCATGCTTTTGTACAATAAATTTGAAAAATAGTTATACTGTTTTATAAGAAAATATTCCAGATGAAGATTGTCTATTACATATTTCAAAAAACCCTAACATTTTCATATAAATCCTTAAACTAGTAATAAATATCACAATTGAGGTTGGAAATTAAATTTTTAGCTATTTTTGAAAGCGTTGATACCACGTAGCAGAGACTTATTAAGGAGACTTTAACATACTATTAACAAAATGTGATGTAAATCATGACTTGTTTTTGCAAAGAAAGTTGCAATATTATGATTCAATGTTAATTTTTGCGTAATTTCCTGTATATCGTATTTCTTCCAAATTAATAATTTGAAAATGTAATTCTAATCACTGCAATGTAATTTGTTATCAATTATTACATCTAACAAATGATATTCTCTTTATTTGATAGAAATTCCCATTAGCACAAAAAATTCAATTCATTTATCATTCGAAATGGTGATTTTATTTGATATTGTCAAAATAATTAAAATATTGCAAATAATTTTAGTTCCTTTGAAAAACATGCATTTCAGTTTTCTATTTGGATAGGTTTAGAGAAAATGTATAAAATGGAAAGTCTCAACTAGTTCGAGCACTATTTTACTTTTAGCGCACTTTCTGTCTGAGAATAATATGCAAAAGTTTTTACAATGAAGCAAATGTCTAGTAAAAATGCAGGTGGTACCCCTACCAGTTAGCACCAATTTTTTGTACTTAGGACCATAAAAGAAGATAAATTTAGAACCATTTTTAGATGTAAATAAATGTCACGGGTTCATGTAACATTGTTTACTTGCTATTCAAAATATGCTCGAGTTGAACCCTTACATATTCTCAATTTGTTTTGACTTAAATCTGCTCTTGTAAGTAATAAACAGCCACAAGGCTCTCATTAATACTTATGTCTATAAGACAGTTTGATTAATTCAAATAAATTTTGTTGTGCTAAAAAATGAGTAATGTTTTTATTCCAAAATTTTTATTTTTAGAAATTAAATTCATGAATATAAGAAATCTTACCTAAACCAACGCCGAGGGTTCATGGCGAAACAAAATTCGGTTTGGGGGTCCACAACGGAAAAAGGTTGGGAAACCCTGATTTAATCGTTTGAGCGAGGGTAGGTACAGCATTAAGGCATCTGATTGCTGTGGCGCAATCATTTAATTATTTTTAAAGCAAATCATACTGAATTATGTCCTATATTCTATTCATATTATTACTCGATTCTTGAATGTTGTGTTAACACAAACTAACAATTTACGATTTGTACATTTGTATAGATATAAAGTCATACAATTAAATAATGAAATTTATGAAAAAATTATTGGGCAAGCACTGCTTGCCTTGCTCAGAGCTGCAACCGTGCCGTGCATAATATTTGGCTTTACTTAGCCGTGCGTGCCTTGAATTAAATCTATGGAATATGCAAGTGTCTAAAATTCAAAATTATTCTTTATACAATTTTCTTCTCAGAATATATTAAATGCTAGTTCATGTTTAATAATACAAATGATTCTAAGAAATAGATTTGCATAGAAATTGCATTGCGAGAATTTTTAAAATGCAACAACAATATTCGTATTTTCATTCACGCCGTAATGCCATCCCAGGAAACAACCATCATTGGTCCAACAATGGGCACTGCTGGCACCCCTGGCCAACAATGGCCACTCATTTGCCATTCATTTGCCAACCATAACTAACAAAGCAAAAAGTTTTAAAAATCTTAAAATTCCACAATTTTACAGAGAAATTATTATATTATTGTATATAACATAAGCATTACATTAAAGTTTGATTTTAATTTTCAAAAAGTATTATTTATCAGTTTATCATTGCCATTAATGGCCCGACAATAGCCCATTAATTGCATTGCTATATCAATCTGCCATCTAGTGATTAAATATGAATGTAATAATTTACAATTATGACTGATCAAATATTTGATTTTCATAACAAATGAATTTGATAACACAATTTCGTATGCCAGCTCTTGTTTTTATGAGCACTTTGAAATGAATTCAATTGTTTGTAGCAAGGTGTTCCATCTCAAGTATAATATGCTATACACAGTTTCAACTGCATCCTTAACCAGGCGCGTATCGAGGTATTTCAGAAAGGGGAGGCTCAATTCTTATCAGAGACATATAGGTCTAGGTAGGTTTTTCTTCCTCTTAGGATAATGCCGCGCTCGCCTGTGCATAAATGATAAATAAACCAAAAAGACAGACGGAGTTAATAAGAATACATGAAATACTACTTTTTGCACTTTATGTCAAACAAAAAGACTGTTCATCAATATATCGATCAGATCGTATGAGAATGAGTTTATATTGGCCTGTCCAAAGAGGGGCAGGCATAAGACCCCCTAAATACGCCCCTGTACTTAACTCAATTATACCAAGTTGCGAATTACAAGTCATAATATAACATTGGCCATAATCAGTAAACTGCTGGTGGGAAACATGCAATATTTGTGACTACTGATGCCGTAAATGGCCTATTGGTGAACCATTAAGGTGCGTTCAGACGAGAACCTTTTGATGCGCATCTTTTGATGAAAGTGCGTTCAGACGAGCATCTTTTTGATGTATGCTTTTTTGATGCATCTATCAAAATTTGGGAGCGTTCAGACGAGCGTCTTTTTGATCTATGCTAATTTGAACGATGTGCGTTCAGACGAGCATTATTTTGATGCACGGCCACTTGTTTATTCAGCAATTAAGTTTAATAGGAATTGTGTTTTTCTATCACTGGGAAGATTATAATCAACACCTCAATTACTGATTCAAAACATTATAATAAAAAACAAATTTGATTGGATGTTTAATTCTATAGATATTGTTATACAATAATGCCTAGAATAAGTAGTTAATTACTGATTGTTCAAAAAAACGAAATTATCTTTATAAAGTTCTAGAGTCCGGCGGTATACCAATACTGAAACTAATACCGCTATATTATGACAATACCAAAAAATACTCATAACGTGGTATCTTGCCTAAAATTTTTATCGGTACGTTATTTAAAAGTGATATTAAACATTGTTCCATGGACTGACCTAAAATTCCATTTTTATCAGAAACGAATTTCACTAAAACGCATTCATATTTGTAATTACTATTCCATTTTACATATGAATTATATATATATATATATATACAGTATATATATATATATATATATATACAGTATATGCATATATATGTGCATGCATATATATATATATATATATATATATGTACATATATATAAATAAATGAATATATATATGTATATGCAAAATATAAAATGGATATCGCAGTATTTTATGTGAACCAAACCGAACCGACCCCCAAAATGTTGATTTCGCGTGGTCCTAAAAGTTTCGTTGTAATTACACAATTGAACAATATAATTAAATTTCAATAGGTGCTTGAATTATGTTTTATAAGTAATTTTAATTAGTTCTACAAGCATGTAAAATATATTGACAATTCAGTAGCAAAATTTGTGAAAAATCAATATTGCTTCATTGAAAGGAATAACTGCTTTTTTAAAAAAATATTGGAACATTTAGAATTCAATATCGTCAGGGTTCATTTTGAAGTTAAAATTGTTGAGCTTCAAAATCCTCGTATTTTAAGACTCACGGCTACTTGAGACAATCTGTCTCCAAAACAAAATCGTTAATTACTGATCGTTCAAATGAATAATGTGCGTTCAGACGAGAATCTTTTGAACTACGTCAAAAAGATGCAAGCTGATTGTGCGTCAATTTGAACGATGTGCGTTCAGACGAGCATCTTTTTGATGTATGCTAATTTGAACGATGTGCGTTCAGACGAGCATCTTTTTGACGTATATCAAATGATATACATCAAAAGGTTCTCGTCTGAACGCACCTTTAGCGGCATCCTCAGTAGCAACCTTAGTAATCAATCATTAATGAGCAGATGCTTGAAAATATAGGTCACTTCATAATTTTAAAGGATTACACCATTGAAAAAGGATTAAAAACTATATATTACAAAAGTAGTATAATATCGAGCATACCCTGTTACACTTTTTCTGATTGGTCGAGAGGTGGGTCGCAGTTCGTTACACTTTTTTCTGATTGGTTGAGAGGGGTGGCCTTTGACCTGAGACGCCATGGAGATTGCTGGAGGTGTTGTACTGACGTCATGGAAGTCATGTACTTTTACTAGTTTTTGTGTTATTTATGTGGCCTAATTTAGTTTGCATTTTTAAGCTTACTTTACAGTTTTTTATTAACATCACACATGAATTTAGTTTTTTAGTTTTACTTTCACACATTACCTTACATTTTTTAGTTTTACTTTCCCACATTAACTTACATTTTTTTAGTTTTACTTTCACACATTACATGACTTGCTTATTTATATGACCTTACTTATTTTACATGTTTCATTTCTCATACTTCTTTTTTATTAACATACATTACATTGGAAATATCACATCACACATTAACTTAGTTTAATTTCACACATTACATACTTGTTTTTTATTAATATACATGACATTGGAAAATACCACATTAATGTAGTTTACATGTTTACTTTACATACTTGTTTTATTCGGTAAAATTTAATAACAAATGTTTGAATCAGAGAGATAATAATACTCGTTAAAAGCGTAATGTCTTATTTCGGTAATAATGCAAAATATTTTTTCGGAAAAAACCAAAAACTAGTTTATGCAATTTCTAATATTTAATAAACATACGTGGTAAAACCCACATATGTGTTTAAAACAAGACAAAAATGTAATTTATTCTACACTTTGCTTATAATGATCATATATCATACTATTAAATTTGTCTATTGTGTTAGTTTATCATCATTGTTGTTGAGGGAATTCTGTAGGAAATAAACGCAATGTGTATTTACACATGAATTTCAAACGGTAGCATCTAAAGTAATGGTTGATATACAAGTCAAATGAGATGACATTCACAATATAAAACACATGATAAATAAAATTTTAAATGGTAGTACATATATGGTCCTCTTTAAATAAAAAAATATTGCTCATAATTAGTCGTAACCATAAAGCTGAAATGAAAAAAGTAAATCCCCTTCATTCAAGAAGTAGAAGGAATTTGAAAATGTTTATATAAATTGATTTTTTTAAAATTACAGACATTTTGTTTTTGCCATAAAATGCTGGAAACCCTATACATCTCATCAACTAAGTTAAATAAGTGTAATATTAGATGCATGTTATGTATAATAATATAATTAGGGTGAATTTTCCATGTCTATAGACTTACATTTTTTTTCGACGTCAATCCTTTGTTTCAGTACTGATATACATTTAATTTTTCAATATGTATGCAAGAAATCAACCAATAAAATTAGTTAAAAACATTGTAAATAAACTGAATATTGTGTTAAAATTTTAGATAGTTTTTCATCAGTGAACAAAATGAAAATTTCATGATGTTATTAGTATAAACTTTCAAGAACAAGTAAGAAAAACGTTAATGCACAAAAATACGAGTTATCGTATTGTAAATTCAGATTTTATTTTATACAGATTTTATTTATAAAAATAAATATTTTAATACGTTGAATACAATCAATGTTTAACAAAGGTTTGAATTGTTTCACAGAAAGTACATGTGGTTCAAAAAATGATATATTTATTAGTCTTTACATAATAAAAATTTGNATTTAATAAACATACGTGGTAAAACCCACATATGTGTTTAAAACAAGACAAAAATGTAATTTATTCTACCCTTTGCTTATAATGATCATATATCATACTATTAAATTTGTCTATTGTGTTAGTTTATCATCATTGTTGTTGAGGGAATTCTGTAGGAAATAAACGCAATGTGTATTTACACATGAATTTCAAACGGTAGCATCTAAAGTAATGGTTGATATACAAGTCAAATGAGATGACATTCACAATATAAAACACATGATAAATAAAAGTTTAAATATATTCAATTAAAAATGTTTATTAACAAATAAACGACGTTTCTATAAAGTATATAATTAATTTAACATCGGGCAGTAAATTCGCAGCAATTCATTAAAATAAAATTATGTTTTCAAAATAAATATCTGTAAAACTAACTAGAGATAATATTGTAAAAAAAGCGTTAAGAATCAAAAACAATATCTGAGATATAATTATAAAAATAGCTTACCAAAAAGTTTCGACCATGTATTCTGCTATTGAGGTAACCCAAAAATCAAAATCAACTGGTGAAAGATTGGGTGAATACACCGCCCATACAAATTCCCTCTGCGTGAAATTGCCCGTTCAAGAAACTTCGAGTTGAGAAGCTGGAGAGTTTGATGCACAGTATGTTGCCTCGCTCCATCTTCCTGTTGTTGATGACAATTTTCGCCTTGTTTTGAGCTGAGGAATTAAGTAATCAGTCAACATGCATGATCGTAAACCTGAGTGGTTATTAAGGTTGGAATGCAAATGTTTGATATTACTGTCATTTTAAATGGTAGTACATATATGGTCCTCTTTAAATAAAAAAATATTGCTCATAATTAGTCGTAACCATAAAGCTGAAATGAAAAAAGTAAATCCCCTTCATTCAAGAAGTAGAAGGAATTTGAAAATGTTTATATAAATTGATTTTTTTAAAATTACAGACATTTTGTTTTTGCCATAAAATGCTGGAAACCCTATACATCTCATCAACTAAGTTAAATAAGTGTAATATTAGATGCATGTTATGTATAATAATATAATTAGGGTGAATTTTCCATGTCTATAGACTTACATGTTTTTTCGACGTCAATCCTTTGTTTCAGTACTGATATACATTTAATTTTTCAATATGTATGCCAGAAATCAACAAATCAAATTAGTTAAAAACATTGTAAATAAACTGAATATTGTGTTAAAATTTTAGATAGTTTTTCATCAGTGAACAAAATGAAAATTTCATGATGTTATTAGTATAAACTTTCAAGAATGAGTAAGAAAAACGTTAATGCACAAAAATACGAGTTATCGTATTGTAAATTCAGATTTTATTTTATACAGATTTTATTTATAAAAATAAATATTTTAATACGTTGAATACAATCAATGTTTAACAAAGGTTTGAATTGTTTCACAGAAAGTACATGTGGTTCAAAAAATGATATATTTATTAGTCTTTACATAATAAAAATTTGCTTGCTTTCCCAAATAGTATTAAACATTTATGAGATGCCAAAGAAAAGAACAAAATCTCACAACAAATAAATACCTCGGCTTGACACAAAGTGCATTAACGTAAAAAATTATCATTTTTCTTGCTTTTCAAAATAATAAATTGTATGAATTTTCAAACGCTCATGAGATGTAGAATTCTGAGAAAATTAGATAATAACACACGTATTGTATAAACCTTAAAAAAAGGAAATGAAAATCGTTGATAATATTATTCCTAACATGTGCATTTATGTATTGATCTACAAAGTGGAAAATGAAACTTCAAATTTCTAAACTAAAAACAAAACGCTTTCAATGATATACACAACTTTACAATGTTAAAAAACGTTAACATTCGCATTTTTCTTCAGTCAATTAGTAAAATTTGATAATCGCAAATGAATACATAGCGCTATTTCAAAAACGAATCAATTAGATGTCATGAAACTCGCAAAACATTCTTAATTACAAAAAGACTAACACATTTTCATAAAAAATACATTTACGCAAAATGACTAAATTGATTGATTTTACAAAACACATAGTCGTACACAGTTTGCATGAAAAGAAGTAAATTTTTAAATTGAAAATTAATATCAAAGCTATATAAAATAAATTTAAGTATACATATAGTACTTAAAATATACTTGTAATTGTGTATGAGATTATAAAAACACAACAGCAATCGTTAAATGATTTAAACTACATTTTCTAAATATAGAAATATATAGCTTACATTACAATTATCAGAAACTAATAAAATGAAATAAATACTTTTTCAAGGCGATTTACTCATTGTATTCAAATATAAAATATATATCTCGCAATATGCAATTAGGAAAACCTAATTTTAACTTAATTTCCCTATTAAATGTTTTAAAATCATATAGAGATTGAGAATTTTTAAAAATAAATCTGATCTTGTTAGAGTTGCTAAAGCATAGCATTGGAGAGAATGCCAATATATTTCGGATTTCCAAGTATTTTTCTTCTATTTGAGAGTCTAAAATATGTATATTTTTACTAGATTTAGTTCCAATTTTTGATGTATTGCTACGGGTTTTAATACATCTTCTACTTTTCCTTTGTTATGATTTCACTAGTACATGTTTTAACACAATTGACAAATATTCGTTTTGCATTAAAAGCAAGGAAAATTTATATGATTCTTTAAATATTCCTTTAAATTTAAAGCAAAATAGAAATGGACATCACTGGTTCTACATATTAAAGTTAATGTTATAGTATCAAAAACCTACTTTTTGCAATCAATGGCCCATTATTGGCTCACCAATTACCCAATTTTGGCCCAGTAATGGATAAAGTTTGGCAAACATTGTTGGGCCAAAATGGGCCACTGGTCGTTTACCACCAATGGCCAATAATGGCACCAACAATAGCCCATTATTGGACCAATAATGGAATGTTTCCTGGGATATAATTCCTGTTTGACTTTTTGCAGAATTTCAAATAATTCCTTACAGATGTATTAGATATTATGTTTTGCGATTTCTGTCTAACTGCCGTGAGGCATATTTAGTACATAACGAATTTATAACATGTAATTTAATGTTTCTAAGTTTATAGTTCATGTTCTAATCATTACATTATTTTTCCAATGTATTAGGTACCTTTATTTAAATGTCTATACTGTACTGTTAGAATAGCATACATTTAATTAGAATAAGTAAACCTTATATCGAAAATTCTTCAAAAATATAGTTTTTTGTTTTTCACTGTTTACTTCTAATAAATATGTATGTTTTGGTGTTTATTTTTGAGACACATTACATTAGTGGAAGATCATAATAAGTTTATATAAAACCAGGATCCATCCTTTTATTTTAGAAATCTGGCATAAAAGTTGTATTTTTCCAACATTTGCAGCAGAGATGGAATCGTATCCAAAATTTTAGAATCCGATCCGAATTTTTAAAAAAAATTAATTTTCGAACTGAAACGGATGCGAATATAAATAAGTATTCTAAAAATAAATAAACATGGACTTAAAATATATTTATGTTCATTTCAAATTCTAATTGAAAAGTTTAAGTGCTTCAACATTGTCTTCTTGAAATAAAATATGTACAGATAGGATATATCGAAGAGGACATTGCCGGGCTTGGACCGAGGTATTGGTAAAATGGGACAACTTACGCAATAGTGCAGGTAAATCAACTCAAATGTAAGGAATCCTATATAGATTAAAAGCAATGTGTTGTAAAATCAATGTTAAACTTTCAAATATTACAATAGTATCAAATACTCTTCTAATACTACAATTTAAGGCAAACTAAAAAATTCAAGAAATGTTTTTGTCAACGATAAAGTGGGCCTAAAATGTTCTGTCAATTTCCATCTATGTTTGAAATAGGTTGCTTCTTTATCTGTAATTGTCCTCCCACAAGAAGCAAATCCGTTTCTGATTAGTATGACTTTGATTATGAATGGAAATTGATAATTGCTTTGCCAAAACTCCAAAAAATTAATTTCTTTGCTTATTTCTAAGCTTTGTAGTAATAATAATAATAATAATCAATGACTTTATTTAGCCGCTGAAGGCATACACAACAAAAAAATAAAAACAAGTCAAGTTTTACGGCAGCGAGGACAGTCACAGGAAATGAATTAGGAGCAAATGGAAGAGTAGGCGAAGTTGGGGAAGGGCTCAGCAAAGAGGAAAGCCATCAAAGATTTCTTGAAGCTCGGTGGCGGGGAAAAGAAATCAATCGCTGTTGGAGGGTTGCGAGACAAGATGTAATTAGCAGCAGTACAAGCACGATTGAAAAACGAGTGAAGGGTGCGATGTTTCTTTGTACGACGAATGGAGAAGGTGACAACATCATCAGAGCGA
>CABFPE010000024.1:66646-79539 GCA_900660155.1 Hofstenia miamia
AATAATAAACGATGCATCCCATAATGCAAACTATATTTTCGTAATCTGTTACATCATTTTTTCATTATAAAAATATTATGTTTCCAAAATTGAAATTCGTCGTGCGGAAAAATATTCTTTTAAAATTGAAATTTCATTTTATATAGTAGAATTCACGAGATGACATCATATACTTGATCATTGTAAGCAAATTTGGACAGATATCCAGATAATGATTGATTTAGTGAAGTACCAGTAGATTTATTGTGTATTTGTCTCCAAAATAGCTTCTCAGTGAACTGAGTCGGAGAACAAAATAAAGATAAGATAATTCTCATTGTTTGTTCAAAATTTCAGTTTCATCAACTATCAATTTATCATCAGTTAAAAGCCAATAAGTCTTCTGAAAAGAAAGGAAATAAGCCTGAAATGGCAGCCAATTCATCTGAAATATAGTACTTTTTGATTGAAGGCTTAAATATAATTTATAAAAAAAATTATTTCCATAGTTATAAGTTAACATGTTATAGCATAACTAATTAATTACTTTTACATGGGTTGTTTGGGAAGATATATTTCAATAGAATGACGCAATTTTTTATTTATTCAATGAAAGCTAACAAGGTTACAATAGTAAATTTAAAATATTTATTTGGAATGGCATCTACAATTGATATTGAAACTGCTTGCTTGAAAAACAACTTCCGCGATCTAGCAAGAAATTACATTATATTCACTGTAATATATTTGTTTGAAATTTTATTAATTTTAGCAATTTATTATAAAAATGCTTACTGCAAATGCATTGATGATTTGAATATGTGAAATTTTTGTTCAGATTAAAAATATTTCACCGAAATATATTTACAAGGTTTTCTCTATGAAGTAAGTTTTTCTAAAATATGAATACGACGAAATGCGATGTTATTTATATGAAAATGACATGCTTTGGTTAATTCATAATTTTTTCATACAGTCTACCATGTGAATAATGCTGTTAATTGGTTATTTGCAAGTAATTTCATTTAAATATTCTAAAAAATGCCTCGCGAAACATTGATCCACTGACGAAATAAAATATAAAATTTGCTGAGGAATTTAAAACTAAAAAATTAAACTTCAGTCTTCCTATCAAAATTAAAAAGGCTCTGCCTTCCATAGTAGTCGTCCCAACAAAGAAATCTGCAGTGTTAAGAGAGATAAAAGCCAACATCAGCAAGCAAAATGCAATGCTATTTGTTAATAACATAATTGTTAAGCGTCTTTCCGTTGAATTTTCCTTCTGACGACGGCGTAGCGACTGCAAAAAATATACGTTAGAAAGGAAAACTAATGTAAAAGGGATTGCAAAAGAAAACCCAACTCCAATGATGTTTATGAACCAATACTTGTATGTGACGCTAGCTGCTAGAATGCATTCAGATTTAACAATCTCAAACGTTACTAAATTTTGAGAAATCAGACCATATCCAAAAACTGCCAAAATGAGGCTGAGTTTATAAGCAACACTCGGTTTACTGCGTTGTTTATATATGATGGGATAGTGAATAGCAAAAACTCTGTCTAAGGCAACGAAAACCATGTGGTAAATTGCTGTTAGTGTACTGCCCATTGAGTGAAACCACAGAACCTAAAAATTCAATTTTATCATATTGAGCTAATATGAATTTCGAAAAACTGTGTTTCTAGGAAAAACAATTTCTTGAGGAATATATGTATAAAGAATATGTTTTAAATTCAAATTTCCAATAATATTTCTAGTTCTAACTAAGTAAATACTTTATAAGCTAAACATGCCAATTGGAAGAGTAATCTTTGAAAAAAATCATAGAAAGTTGCAAAAAATAATATTTCCATTGTCACTCTACTAAAAATTACATCTCACAAATAAAAATTTATTATTTTTATTTTTTTTAACTTTTGGTAAGGGTAATAAATTATATATATTATATATATATGTACACATTAGTAACAAGACTAGAGCGTTTTTACTTTATAAAGAGCAATATCAAATATGCAGTTACTATGCACAATTTTGAAGACCCGGATTAGATTGTTCGGAAAAATGCTCCCCTCAAAGTAGAACTATTACCTTCTATGTTCTTGGTTAGATCATATTTTGTGTTTCTAAATTTTAAATTTAGTGTCAGAATATGTAAACGTCGAATTATGAAAAAATAATATATTTCTATTATATAACAGGTAATATTACTATGTATTTGAAAGAATTTTTACATGTATTTGTAGAAGGTGTGAAATTTCATTGAATACTCATAACCCTATGAACTTTGCCATTTGAAGACACATGAGCATAAATAGCTTTTCTACATCTAAAAGGTAGCATCCAAGTACAAAGAAGCAATTTCTCATACATTTTGTTTAGAAATTTTGCAGAAAGGTGAAGAGTAAATTTTGATACCTTACAAAAAATTCCATTGAGATTATATGGATTGAAGTTAAAATAAATTCCTCCAAGTTCAAAGTAACCATCATGAAATATTGCAATCGAATCCCAAATCGCTTGACACTTGATTAAAGTCAAAGAAGAATTTTTAAACTTGAATTTGTTGATGGTCAGGAAGCAAAATATGTTCATTAGAATTCCAAAAGAAGTTATGAACAGGCCAGTTAAGTTAACATACTCCACTAATCTATATGCAAGATAATCCTCCAATGAAGACTGGGTTGAATTCAACATCTAAATAGCTATGTTAAAACAAAATTATAGTTAATGAGCTATTCACTTTTTCAATATTTTTGTATCGCATAGATATATCTGACATAAATACAATTAAGCTTAATTTTCCAATGTCCTCTTAATGGACAAACCATTTTTCCACTATTTCAAAAACAATTTCCAGGCCTGCCTATAAAATTTGTTAATGGAAACCTGTATTGATAAAAGTGTGTAAAATTTCAACAGAATTGGTTTGCTGTGTCTGAAGTACTTTTCTTACTAAAAGTTTCTCTCCATGCTTAATGTTCTGATAATCAGGTGGTCAAAGGCCCATTGGAGCAATAGCTTTTAATCCTCAAATGGCAATTAAGAAAATTCAACTTCCATACTTGGCATAAATGCAAGCAATTATGTTAAACATAACTTGGTACATGTGAAACTTTACATTCCGTTATATTTTAAATTTACATGTGCAAAATAATCATATGAAATTTCTTTATTATTATTATTACAATGTTCTAAACATTCTTAAACAGGAATTCACTAACATCGTTCTACGTTGTTTTCATATGATGTAAGCTGATGAGGTGGTACTTCTCTGAGGTACATTTTGAAAATGCTGCACTCCCCTATTTCAGTATTCAGTTATACTCTAGGGTAGGGCCTATGCCCGTGCCTGCCCGTAGCCCGTACCCATAAAAATACCCCCGTTGATCTGTCCGTGCCCGTACCCTATGCCCGTTATGCCCTTATCTAATATTTATTTAACTAAAATAGCCTCAACCAACAAAAAACCTTGAAGCATGCTATTATTAAAATGTCATACGGTATGACTCATGCCCCATGCAGTTTATGTCTGTTTACAGCACTATAAAGTCATAATTTAACTGATGCGTAAAATTGACAACACATTTTGCAGTATTACAATACTTTAAATGGAAAATGTAAAGTACACTGAACTGCTTGTATGTATGAAAATTACTTAAATTCAATTCAGGCCATGTGAAAGTCATCTGGAGTTAACAACTTATCGTCTACATCTGTGTTACAATATATTTTACATGAGTACTAGATTTTTATCAATGGTAGGACAGAAGGTGACAATAGTATGGAGTTCTTTATAATAAGACAATGAGTGTTAAGTGATTTAGTGTAATATTTTATTTGCCATGTTTTAATTTAGCAACAAAATCTCCGTTAAGCTTAGTGTTAAACGAAATATATATATATATATATATATATATCATGTACAAAGGCCTATACATTGCGGGCAATTCAGTGATTAAAATTTCTATGCGAAATGCAAGTTATCTAATGCTATTATTTCAGCAGATTTAGATTGAATATATTAGGCTTAATATATAATCAAAATGAATTGATGCGGCTTAAAAGTTCCAAATAATAAAATATAATATTCGAAATTTTTAGTTAAATATTATTTGAGTTAATTTTAAATTATATGATTTAGACTTAAGGACATTTTGAACAATTTTTGCATTTAATATTTTGCTTACAATATTTGCCAATACTAAGCTGATTATCATAAAGTTTCAAACGCGCAATCAAGATTTATCTGCTGCTAAATTGATTTCATAAAGACCGAATTAAAATCATTAAGAAAGAATTTAGAAAATTAATTTAAATGTAAAGTATGGTATTACAATTCATTAAAATTAACTGCCACAGTTGACTCTATTGAAAATGCAAGAATTTCAATTACGTTGATTGAAATGAGAATCATAATAATATGTATAAAAATCATTTCAATTAGTAAAATTTTTTATTTAGGTACCTCGGACGTCCCTTAGGCAGCAATATCGATCAAATGCTTCTTACGATTAGACTATGTGATTCAAAGAGTGATAACATTGAGCATTGCCATCTCTATTTTTAATTTTGCCTCCCAATCAAATTAACCAATTTTTGCCAGATATTTGTAATGTGTTGAGCTTTTGGAAAAAAGATTTCAATATCCATAATCTCCAACGTGAATTGCAAATATTGGAAGTCTTATTGAGAAACTGTGGAGATTGATAAACCATCCCCATTTGAAGCATGTTTTCCAATTATGATTTAAAATGAATAGCAATGTATTTGAATTTGTAACATGTAAGTGTTCATAAATATTTGAGTTCAAATCAATAATGTTAGCTTCTACTGATTGTGATGTTTTTCCAAATATTAGGAAGTTATTCGATCAATTTTGCCAGTAAAGGCATGTGAAGCTGGGCGGACATTTTCAACCCTGAAAAACAGTAAGACTATCGAATTTGTCCATTATAAATATGTCAAAACAACAAATCAGGATACAGAACGTGATTTCAAAATTCTCTCCTGCCAAAGCCGCAGACTATCCAGTTCCCCATTAAAGTTATTCCATAACTGCTAAATTTTGAATATAAGGAATTTTTCAACTACTTTATATGTAGAAGCATATATGCAATTATTCTATATGCAAGATCTTCAGATATATATATATATATATATAATTAGATATATATATATATATATATATATCCTAGAGTATATCTGCAAAAAATTTTAACGTTTGTTTGAATATAAATGTTTCCCACACGCTAATTTGGATTGGCGACTAGCGTATACCTCTTGTATATCTTAAGACTACACCCCTGACGCATTGTGCTATAAGTTTTATTAAAACCTCACTGAAGAATTCTAATCGAGGAACAAAAAGGAGAGAAAAAACCTCTTCCAAGCAAAGAATTGGTACAACATATTTTTAATATATTCAATGAAAGAAACATTGCTAATTTTTATCACTTCACAGCTTTTCAACCATTGCTTTAAAACAAGAAAAAGTCAATAGTCATTTAGGTATTTCACCATACATAACAGGATTAGTAAATACCAAAATGAGAGATTTACGAAGTGTTAGATCTCATTTTGGTGTATATTTCTTCTAGTACATATCAGTATTTGTATTTTTCGTCAATTGATTTCCATTAATATGTATGAATTTTAAATGCTAATTATCAATTTCCTCATTAAACTTGAATCTAATTTTGAAATATTATATACGATGCAGCAAATTTCAAAATACATACCCATATTTTACACAAATTACTCGCTGGTGGGTATAGTGACTGTGCAAACATTTTGTTACTGATGATTGGTTTTAGGAATTTTTATTGTCCTTTATTGCTATTCAAAAAGGCCTTCGCTTAGATTTCTGGTATTTTTGCGCAATGCTCCAAAATTTCTTAATAATACTAACAAAATTCCATTCATATTGTTCATATTGAGGGCAAGAAAGCTCATAAATAATTTTTGTTTTTTAGAATATAAATATTAGACCTAAATTAGTAAAACATGAAGTTTATGCAATAATAAATTATCCATGCTTAGTACTGCATGGCTTAAATTTACCTCGAACAAATAGTGATTGAAATGAAATATAACATAAAGTGCTGATATTTATAGGAGCAATAATTTTCAGTAAAATTTATTGGCTCCCTAGGAACTTAACAAGCAAATCAAATTGTAAAATTACTAATAGTGTTGACGTATTTGTATATTCCAGTACGTCAATTCCAAATGTGATAAATGATCAACCTCAAAAGTATTTGATAAATTTGGAAATGCTATAGGTGGACAATTCCATAAAATTGTCAACCAGGTAAAAAGCTGATTTTCATCAATTTGCAAAAAATTGTTCTTTGTAATAAAGTATTTGAAATAACCGCAAAAATCCTTAGATATTATTAAGAATATGGATTTTTGCTATGGTTTTGGATATTATTTGTTATGAAATTAAGCTTCGTCAAATAAAATATAAATTCAGAGCTCTCTTTGTTAATTATTTAGGAGTACTGCCGGCAATTATCTCTTGGATAGAAATTCATCATATTAGCATACATGTTTTTTTTTGGCCGCCATCAAAATTTGATTTTTGCTATTTAAATAGTTTAGTGTGAGCACGATACTTGTGAGTAGATTAATGTTGAGTGAGTTTCATTGCTATATGAATTCTTAAAGCTGATTTTCTTCATAGTTTATGTGTGGGTCCGTTACATTCAGCTTGTCGGTCCTGTTACCTAGAAATTTAAATTGTTAAATTAAACTTGCTTTTCAAAATGTAACTTGGTTATGACTTATATTCCAATTGATTTATTGTCCTGGTTTATCCTTGAAATATTCTTGCATTATTTTTAAATTTACCAGAACTAGTTTAAAATGTAAATTTAATAATATTAGTAAAAATGTGAAAATAATTAACTATAATGTATTGAAAAGATTAGCACTTAGTGGAGAATGTTATATACATATATATATATATCATGTACCAAGGCCTATACATTGCGGGCAATTCAGTGATTAAAATTTCTATGCGAAATGCAAGTTATCTAATGCTATTATTTCAGCAGATTTAGATTGAATATATTAGGCTTAATATATAATCAAAATGAATTGATGCGGCTTAAAAGTTCCAAATAATAAAATATAATATTCGAAATTTTTAGTTAAATATTATTTGAGTTAATTTTAAATTATATGATTTAGACTTAAGGACATTTTGAACAATTTTTGCATTTAATATTTTGCTTACAATATTTGCCAATACTAAGCTGATTATCATAAAGTTTCAAACGCGCAATCAAGATTTATCTGCTGCTAAATTGATTTCATAAAGACCGAATTAAAATCATTAAGAAAGAATTTAGAAAATTAATTTAAATGTAAAGTATGGTATTACAATTCATTAAAATTAACTGCCACAGTTGACTCTATTGAAAATGCAAGAATTTCAATTACGTTGATTGAAATGAGAATCATAATAATATGTATAAAAATCATTTCAATTAGTAAAATTTTTTATTTAGGTACCTCGGACGTCCCTTAGGCAGCAATATCGATCAAATGCTTCTTACGATTAGACTATGTGATTCAAAGAGTGATAACATTGAGCATTGCCATCTCTATTTTTAATTTTGCCTCCCAATCAAATTAACCAATTTTTGCCAGATATTTGTAATGTGTTGAGCTTTTGGAAAAAAGATTTCAATATCCATAATCTCCAACGTGAATTGCAAATATTGGAAGTCTTATTGAGAAACTGTGGAGATTGATAAACCATCCCCATTTGAAGCATGTTTTCCAATTATGATTTAAAATGAATAGCAATGTATTTGAATTTGTAACATGTAAGTGTTCATAAATATTTGAGTTCAAATCAATAATGTTAGCTTCTACTGATTGTGATGTTTTTCCAAATATTAGGAAGTTATTCGATCAATTTTGCCAGTAAAGGCATGTGAAGCTGGGCGGACATTTTCAACCCTGAAAAACAGTAAGACTATCGAATTTGTCCATTATAAATATGTCAAAACAACAAATCAGGATACAGAACGTGATTTCAAAATTCTCTCCTGCCAAAGCCGCAGACTATCCAGTTCCCCATTAAAGTTATTCCATAATTGCTAAATTTTGAATATAAGGAATTTTTCAACTACTTTATATGTAGAAGCATATATGCAATTATTCTATATGCAAGATCTTCAGATATATATATATATATATATAATTAGATATATATATATATATATATATATCCTAGAGTATATCTGCAAAAAATTTTAACGTTTGTTTGAATATAAATGTTTCCCACACGCTAATTTGGATTGGCGACTAGCGTATACCTCTTGTATATCTTAAGACTACACCCCTGACGCATTGTGCTATAAGTTTTATTAAAACCTCACTGAAGAATTCTAATCGAGGAACAAAAAGGAGAGAAAAAACCTCTTCCAAGCAAAGAATTGGTACAACATATTTTTAATATATTCAATGAAAGAAACATTGCTAATTTTTATCACTTCACAGCTTTTCAACCATTGCTTTAAAACAAGAAAAAGTCAATAGTCATTTAGGTATTTCACCATACATAACAGGATTAGTAAATACCAAAATGAGAGATTTACGAAGTGTTAGATCTCATTTTGGTGTATATTTCTTCTAGTACATATCAGTATTTGTATTTTTCGTCAATTGATTTCCATTAATATGTATGAATTTTAAATGCTAATTATCAATTTCCTCATTAAACTTGAATCTAATTTTGAAATATTATATACGATGCAGCAAATTTCAAAATACATACCCATATTTTACACAAATTACTCGCTGGTGGGTATAGTGACTGTGCAAACATTTTGTTACTGATGATTGGTTTTAGGAATTTTTATTGTCCTTTATTGCTATTCAAAAAGGCCTTCGCTTAGATTTCTGGTATTTTTGCGCAATGCTCCAAAATTTCTTAATAATACTAACAAAATTCCATTCATATTGTTCATATTGAGGGCAAGAAAGCTCATAAATAATTTTTGTTTTTTAGAATATAAATATTAGACCTAAATTAGTAAAACATGAAGTTTATGCAATAATAAATTATCCATGCTTAGTACTGCATGGCTTAAATTTACCTCGAACAAATAGTGATTGAAATGAAATATAACATAAAGTGCTGATATTTATAGGAGCAATAATTTTCAGTAAAATTTATTGGCTCCCTAGGAACTTAACAAGCAAATCAAATTGTAAAATTACTAATAGTGTTGACGTATTTGTATATTCCAGTACGTCAATTCCAAATGTGATAAATGATCAACCTCAAAAGTATTTGATAAATTTGGAAATGCTATAGGTGGACAATTCCATAAAATTGTCAACCAGGTAAAAAGCTGATTTTCATCAATTTGCAAAAAATTGTTCTTTGTAATAAAGTATTTGAAATAACCGCAAAAATCCTTAGATATTATTAAGAATATGGATTTTTGCTATGGTTTTGGATATTATTTGTTATGAAATTAAGCTTCGTCAAATAAAATATAAATTCAGAGCTCTCTTTGTTAATTATTTAGGAGTACTGCCGGCAATTATCTCTTGGATAGAAATTCATCATATTAGCATACATGTTTTTTTTTGGCCGCCATCAAAATTTGATTTTTGCTATTTAAATAGTTTAGTGTGAGCACGATACTTGTGAGTAGATTAATGTTGAGTGAGTTTCATTGCTATATGAATTCTTAAAGCTGATTTTCTTCATAGTTTATGTGTGGGTCCGTTACATTCAGCTTGTCGGTCCTGTTACCTAGAAATTTAAATTGTTAAATTAAACTTGCTTTTCAAAATGTAACTTGGTTATGACTTATATTCCAATTGATTTATTGTCCTGGTTTATCCTTGAAATATTCTTGCATTATTTTTAAATTTACCAGAACTAGTTTAAAATGTAAATTTAATAATATTAGTAAAAATGTGAAAATAATTAACTATAATGTATTGAAAAGATTAGCACTTAGTGGAGAATGTAATATACATATACAATACAGTCTAGCATTCCAGTAAAGCAATGCAATACAGAGATGGAAGCGGTATCCTCAATTGGCGACCATGAGCGGTCTGGTTCCGGTCACTCCTGACCGGTAGCTAGTGGTGATCGGTCCGGTACCCAAGTCACCCTTTTGTGGGTACTGGCTTTGTCCGGTCCTCACATTATAAAGTACCGGTTTTTACCGCTTACTTAGTTTTTCCATATTTATATGCGCAATTCTCTTTTTCCTCCGTTTTTTGCATTATATAATGAATTTGTACAGTTGAAAGAACGTATACTCAACGCATATTCGTTTATGTTATAAGATTAACCTCAGATATCGCCTTATTCAATTAAAGAAACAAAGTTAGAAATTGAGACAAATCATCCATTGCTTTTAATATTGCAAAGGGTTTTGCTTGAATATTGGTAATCCTATGTAAATAATTATTCCATGATAGATTTTAGTATTTTATGACACGCTGTGATTAATCCCAAACATCGATGATGATGATTTTGAACCTCAGCTTTAAGCCCAATTAATAAGCAGGGCTACGCACGTTGTGATCAAAATAATCCCGTCAAGGGAAAATTTCCCAACCCGTAGTCAATTAAAATTAAAGTTTAAAATATAATCCAATAATGAGTTATGGGATTTCTTATGAGTTTGTGTCTTTAAATGCACAATGGGCATTTGGCATGTTTACTAACAGTTTTTATACATGTTCTAAATCATTACTTTTACGATTTATTTGAATTATATAACGGTAAAAGTTAAATGAAGAGTTGCAAATATTATGGTGTTATTGTCTAAATGCTTAGATCCTTAGAGCTCTTATTTACAGAATTTATACCATTGAATCCACATTCAACATTTAATGGCACTATTACGTTATGCACTTGTATTTATTCAAAACAACAAATCTGGATGCACAACATGATTTCAAAATTCTCTTCAGCCAAAGCTGCAGTCTATTCAATTCCCCATTAATGTTTTTCAATGATTGTTAAATTTTGAATATGATGAATTTTTCAGGTTTTTATATGTAGGAGCATGTATATATATATAAATATTTATATATATTATATATATATAATTTAAGTGCACTTTTTACATTTGAAGTGACATCCGTACACTGTTGCTTAATAGTACACTGTTCTTAAAAAGTTCGGCCTATTTTGGCTATATCACAGGGTGGGAACGGATTGAACCGATGGGAAAATTGAGTTGTGGACAGAGATTGGCATCAAGTACCCGCATTTACGCGACCCCACGTAGGGCAGTTCGGGCACAATAATTATGATTTATGTCATGTCGGGCACATTCAGAGATCAAGCTACAGCCGGTAATTCTCGGATACAATATTCTGAATATAATGCAATGTTTCGTATTTACTCGTTTACTTCCTTATTATTAAATTTCCCACACGCTAATTTGGATTGGCGACTAGCGTATACCTCTTGTATATCTTAAGACTACACCCCTGACGCATTGTGCTATAAGTTTTATTAAAACCTCACTGAAGAATTCTAATCGAGGAACAAAAAGGAGAGAAAAAACCTCTTCCAAGCAAAGAATTGGTACAACATATTTTTAATATATTCAATGAAAGAAACATTGCTAATTTTTATCACTTCACAGCTTTTCAACCATTGCTTTAAAACAAGAAAAAGTCAATAGTCATTTAGGTATTTCACCATACATAACAGGATTAGTAAATACCAAAATGAGAGATTTACGAAGTGTTAGATCTCATTTTGGTGTATATTTCTTCTAGTACATATCAGTATTTGTATTTTTCGTCAATTGATTTCCATTAATATGTATGAATTTTAAATGCTAATTATCAATTTCCTCATTAAACTTGAATCTAATTTTGAAATATTATATACGATGCAGCAAATTTCAAAATACATACCCATATTTTACACAAATTACTCGCTGGTGGGTATAGTGACTGTGCAAACATTTTGTTACTGATGATTGGTTTTAGGAATTTTTATTGTCCTTTATTGCTATTCAAAAAGGCCTTCGCTTAGATTTCTGGTATTTTTGCGCAATGCTCCAAAATTTCTTAATAATACTAACAAAATTCCATTCATATTGTTCATATTGAGGGCAAGAAAGCTCATAAATAATTTTTGTTTTTTAGAATATAAATATTAGACCTAAATTAGTAAAACATGAAGTTTATGCAATAATAAATTATCCATGCTTAGTACTGCATGGCTTAAATTTACCTCGAACAAATAGTGATTGAAATGAAATATAACATAAAGTGCTGATATTTATAGGAGCAATAATTTTCAGTAAAATTTATTGGCTCCCTAGGAACTTAACAAGCAAATCAAATTGTAAAATTACTAATAGTGTTGACGTATTTGTATATTCCAGTACGTCAATTCCAAATGTGATAAATGATCAACCTCAAAAGTATTTGATAAATTTGGAAATGCTATAGGTGGACAATTCCATAAAATTGTCAACCAGGTAAAAAGCTGATTTTCATCAATTTGCAAAAAATTGTTCTTTGTAATAAAGTATTTGAAATAACCGCAAAAATCCTTAGATATTATTAAGAATATGGATTTTTGCTATGGTTTTGGATATTATTTGTTATGAAATTAAGCTTCGTCAAATAAAATATAAATTCAGAGCTCTCTTTGTTAATTATTTAGGAGTACTGCCGGCAATTATCTCTTGGATAGAAATTCATCATATTAGCATACATGTTTTTTTTTGGCCGCCATCAAAATTTGATTTTTGCTATTTAAATAGTTTAGTGTGAGCACGATACTTGTGAGTAGATTAATGTTGAGTGAGTTTCATTGCTATATGAATTCTTAAAGCTGATTTTCTTCATAGTTTATGTGTGGGTCCGTTACATTCAGCTTGTCGGTCCTGTT
>CABFPE010000024.1:83527-95689 GCA_900660155.1 Hofstenia miamia
GAGGCCCATCTATTATCACTACAGGAAAATACAAGAATCTGAAAAATTATTAAATTGACACAATTGTCTTTTAAAAATCTTTGTCATTTGAAAACATCGTTGCACTTTTTAATCTAAAAATACAATTCAATATAGTTATCCCTGTTAAAATAACCAAATTTTGAAAATTATCCCTTAAATTTTCGGTCCATCCCAGCATATCTTCTCGTAAGATTTGATATCCCGCTTCAAAAATACCGGGATAAAGAGTTGTCTATGTCTTCAATTCCAAACATGGTTAATTTTGAATTCCAATGTTGTTTGCACCGCAATGTTGGATCATTCGAATATGATATCGTTTTTTTAGTCATCATATAATAAATGCCTTGCTGGGACCATAATGATTGAGTTAACCCACATCATACTTCATTGAAAAATTAAAATTTTTTTTAGCTTTTTGTGCTAAAAATTTAGCTTAGATATCCATCATCTTTCAGTTCTAACGTCCAAGATGAACTCATTTGGATCAGAAATGTTGCTAACAATTTTCCCATACATGGATGAACAGCTTTAGAAATGCAATTGAATGATAGGGGAAACCCTTTTCGGAAATATTTTGTCCTGAGAACATAAATATATTTGTTGTTTATTTACACAATAACCTTATTCTTAAAACTTATTTTTACATTGTAATATCGCTGGGATTAGCTTATATTACCGTCTTGAACTCAACCTTTTGTAAAACAGTATTAGTTTACATTTTAGAATTTTTAGGTTACTTTTTGGTTATCTTATATATAATATACAGAACTGCAAATAAAAATTGAAGCAAAATTTAAATTTTTTGAATAAAAATTATATAGTCAAAAAACGTATTTATTAGTTTGGTTAATACTGTGTTGGATATCCACGATTCTTCGAAACAGTTTTCAGGCGTTAAGGTACTGACTGAAAAAATTTCTCTATTTAGTCATCAGAAATCCCATATCCTTTTCGGTAGCTGTCTATAATTTATCTAAATTATCAATAGAACGAGTTTGTAAGAAGTCATTTTCAACTTTCACATGTTCTCTATAATATTAATATTGGGCGAAAACGGTGACCAATCGGGTATGGCTATAATACCCTCTNGTAAATGTACTTTGCAAATATGCGCGCGATAAAAAATAAAAGGCTCTTTCTAAAAAGTACTTTTCTGTGGGTTTCCCTCAGAGAAATTTTAAACAGAATTGGAACCGGTTCGAACCGATCGGCCGGTTGGCAAGCCGGTCGTCCGGTACCGGTCAGGTCTGGTCAGGATTTTTGTCATGCCGATTCACGGGTGTTCACTTGGCCTACTAATCAAAACTATGTGTCAGCGGTTATTATCTCAGTGCATTACTCCTAAAATAATGGTGATGAGTGATTGTGATAAAATATATGTTGCAAATCACCACTGATTAATAACAATAACAATAACTTTTATTGTCTTGCCGCCAATGGACAAGAAAATCATCAACAAAAAAACAACTAAAAATATGTATAACATTTGAAAATGATTCTATACTGGAAGATGTCCCTGTATATATCAAGAAACATGACGGGCAATTTCCGAGACACCAAGTTAGAAAAATATCATGCAGTGGATGACTCGGGTCAGAAGTTACAAATTTGCAATATTTTTCGTCTTCTTCAATAAAAATAGTAGTAAGACAGTGTCGATTAGCACACCACTTGTAGCTATAACTTAGCTCTAAAAATCGTTGGACTCTTTTGATACAGCTGAAATCAGCTCCATAAACAATTAAACCATATTTGATCTTGTATAAAATCCCGTGTTTTTATTTGGATAAAGTGGCGTTGCACCTGATGCACTTTCTCTCAATGACAGCTATGACTAAGGAAAGTGTAGCTAAAAATGATCAAGAACGCATGACAATCATAGAGGCGTTTGAGTTAGCTCACATTCTTTAGACATGAAAAAGAAAGCAATTTATTTTATGTACTAAATAAGATTTCACACAATACATGGACATAATACCAAAATTCTTGACATCATTTTGAAATGCGCCAGTATTGCAGCTATATAAATATCTGGACAATATTTCGGATGTCCTTGATATAAATACCAACTCTAATACCACTGCAATTTACTCTAAACTATATACAGTTATCCTAAATGCACAAACAGTTTTGTCCGCATTCTCAAAAAATTTTCTACAAGCTTATTAGGAAATTTGTAAAACCTGAGATTTTGACACATTTATTTGTATGTGCATGTTTCTGTTATGTTGATGTGCATGAACATTCCAAATCTTTCCGTATTTAGTGTTCAGGTAAAGCCTGAGCACTTAAGAATTACTATAGAAACCATTACAATGGTAAAAAATGCATGAGTAGTTTAAGCTTAAGAGATAAATGGAGATAAACGTTAGCTTAATGCCCATCATAAATCAACAAAACATTTTCTATTAATGTTACAGAGGTAGGATACAGTACTTATATCTTATTATCTCCGCAAAAATATTGTTTTACGCGAGCCTAAAACACATATAACATATGTAGTGAAAGGAAGCACCAAAGCAAAGTACTTGTTTTCAATCTGATAAACTAAAATGATATCAATTCGAGCAAACAATATGGGTGCTCTCAAAAGTGGTCCTGATCCTGTCTTGTCCTGAACCTGTTTGCAGTTACTCAAAACTGATCTGAAGAATAATTAATTTTCTTTCGCAACTATTGCATTATTTTCTACCATGTGAATTATTAGTTTAACCATTTAGCTATGAAATTGGTTTTGCTTAGGTCACCATGGAAGGTACGGTTTAGGTCTTGAATTGGTCTAGGTTAATTATGGGGTTCGCCCCTGCTTATAGCCTAGTATTCGTTAGTTACCAGTATAAAAGACTACTTTGATTATGCCAAGACAACATTGTATGAGGTAGTGAGCTGAGCTATAACAACAAGAATAGTTAAATTTATTAATGTCTAAGAAGTATTATAATATATTACATTATTACGTTAGTAAATGTACAATTCGTGTTTTTGTAAGTGCCTTAAGCACCAGAGCTTAAGTGAACACCAGAAAGCGTAAGAGCCAGCCCCCTTGCTTAACCCACCGCTTACCAGTGGAATTCTTGTACAATAATTGAAAGTTGATCTAAACACGTCGTTGCAAATATGGTAAGAGTCGAGAATCGAAGCTGTCTTCTTTGTGCAAAAAGAGTCATATGACTTTTTTGCATAAAGAAGACAGCCTCAATAAAAACTCTTATTATGTAGTGAATCCTCTTATACTTTACTTGTTTTGAATTCAAATATTGAAATTTGAATTAATTCGGTGTTTGTAAGACCATTTTATTTCTTCCTTTCGTTTTTTGAATTACAAATCGCCAGGCAGTGATTAAAGTATATACACATATATGTATGTTTTGAGTTTCTTTTTAAATGAATAATTTCTGAATAGAAAACAGAAATTGACCATTCTTATGATATCATTCGATTAGTGATGATTTGATAAAAACACTACTATCGTAATGTTTCCTTATTCTTTCTTGCTTATGCAAATGATTCAGCAATAGGTACAGCGTTAAATAATTTAGAACGGATTTCTTCACTTTTGATTCTGGTGGGAGGGTCATTGCTAGTAAGGCGAGCTCGCACAACCTGAAACCAAAAATTCTATCATATTTTTTACAAGAAATTTATCTTGGTTTCATGTAATTGATGGTTGAAGTACACTTTCATTAGCAATTTGATTATAGTGTTAAATCAGTTATACTCTCATGTTTATTGTTTCGGGTAGCATTCGCAAAAGAATAAATTTACTTGAACAAAAGTCAAATTTAAAAAATCGTCGAACTTCTTATTCAAATTCAATATTAATACAATAAAAATATATATTAATTTATGATTGCAGCCAAATTTTAATTTCACACTGAAATTTGAACGTTTCGAAATTATAAGCTTCTTTCCGTTCAAGGTGTCAATTGTAAATATTTTTCATGATTCAATTTTCAACTCATCAGTTTTTTGAAAAAAAATTAATAAAAATTTGCAAAAATTTATATTTGTGCAAGGCATTTCCAATACGTAAACATACAAGCTTTATTTATAATAGTATACTATCGACCAAGAAATGATGACTATTCAAAATATAAAACAAAAAAAATTTGAAATTGAATTCAATAATAATTCAAAATGATCCTATTGTAAATATCCATTGCCAAAGCAAAACGTTAACAAATATATTAATGATATTAAGAAATATTTGGATAACTATTCATATTTTAATTTATTATTCAAGAAAAGAAAGGTTTAGGCCAACCTACATACGTTCAAGAAATCTGTTTCCGCGCAAGCTGATGACATAATATCATCAAGCAGGGGATAGTGTTGAGACTGTTCAAAACCGAAGATATCCGCAACCTTCTTTATTAATATTTCAATTTTCTAGAAAAATGGCAAAATGGGAAATTTACATTTTTTGTTCTAGAGAATCTGGAAGGTAATATAAAAAATCCAACCAAATCATTGAAATTTCTTTATTTGATTAAGCATATTGCATTTGAAGGAGTCCGCTAAAACTTAAGAAGACGCTATGGCGATGTGCAGGTGGTAGAATTAAGCACACTATTAACATATTTTCCTCAATTGTAGTTCTTGATTTTTCGATTATTAGCAATTTTTCACTACAATGAATGTATATCATAACAATGATTCATTCCTTTACTCTTTACAAAGCACATTTAAAAGACCTTTAAATGCTTGACTTTCAACTTGAAGTGTGCTTGAACTTTTAACATCTGAAGCATTCTTCACTCCTTTGTAGTGAATAACACAAAGAAGATACCCTAGCTTTTGCAGTGTTTGTTAACAAATTGAAATTACAGTGTCAACTTTTAGCATTCTTTTCTTTAGGATTGTAATACAGCACGAGGGATGTCTCGGATTCCGGTGTCCGGTGAAATCGGCAATTTCACAACCGGATCCGGATATCCGGTATCCGGCAAAATTTAACTTGTTTACAGGAGTTTACCGGATAACATATTCTGAGATAAAACTTGATTTAAAAAAGGTATTTTTGAGGAAAAAACTATATTTTTAGCTGATCTCAAAGTTGTCATGCAATAAAACAAGATGTTTCTCTGACAAATTTGGACATAGTCTATTTAATATATATTTATTTTCATTCGCAAGAGAACGATTTTAATTGAGAAATGAGGTTGTTTTTCCTTAACAATTAGCACAACTAAAAATCATTAAAGTAATAATTTTTTCTGTTGGTCTATTTTGCAGTCTCCTTAAATTTTGATGGTTTTCAGAATTAAGGTGAAGTCAAATAGCAAGTTATAAGGCCATAAATAGTTATATTTTGTTTCTTGAAAAATACAGTAATATTTGTGGATGAAATATCATAAAATTCATATTTTGGCATAGTTTCATTAAATTAAGAAAAAAAATTAAAAATTAATACTGGATTGTGACTGCCTTGAATCATTCAATTTCAATTAATTTACTTACTGGTTTAACTTCAGAGAAGTGAAATTGCTAGCTTATTGTTGACCCGAACCAACCCGACCCACTGCTCGACGCGTTTCTAGGACTGGCCATGCATGCTGGCAGCTGAAAATATTTTAAAGGAACTATATACATTATTATTTCATGTATTTAGCAAAGCATACGTATTGCAGAACTGTGCCATGCATATTCACGCAAAATATATGAGGGTTGACAATCTAACTGCTTTAATTAAGGCTGCTATCATAAAAATCGAAATTCTTCAATGTTTGACGAAGTTGAAATTCAAACAGATGTTGTTATTTTTCCCACCCTTGATCTTGGAAAAGATGCCTGTGAAATATTAGCCTATATCAAGTTGCGTTTAAAAAATACCGGTTTCAATCCTATAATGGAAGAAAACACGATGGATATTTAATCGGAATTGTATGTCAAGTTACGAGAATGTCAAGCAACATCGGCTACGTTAAGAGGTCTTTCTCTATGTTCAGAAGACTCTTGGCTATGACAGAAATCTTAACCAAAATAATATATGGAAATTTATGGGCTGTTATTATAATTTAGTGAAGTAGTTGCTTTAAAAAAATTGGGTTTTTATTATCTAAGATATTTTGTATTTGTTTTTTACCTTGTTCTCAGTAATAAAAAACGTTTTGTATTGCTTAAATGGATCATTTTGAAAAATAGATCGTAATATTTTAGGGCATATTTAACTTAATTCCGTCATATTTCTCATAGAAATATTTGGTTTTTTTAAAATAATATTTCTGATTGCCCTAGTAACAATATATTATCCGGTATCCGGCAGTCAAATTATCCGGAATTACTCGGTATATTTAATTCACTATCCGGATCCCATTCCTTACCACACATTGCATTCATAGTGCTTAAACAAATAATTAGAGAAAAAAGCAATATGATTTTGTAAAATGTGAGGAAGACGAAATATTAAATTTTAGAAATGAAGTTGGCAATGAGATCCTTCATGCATTTAATAGCCGAGTGCATAAACATTTCTCATTGGTATATATATATATATATATATATATATATATATATATATATATATATATATATATATATATATGTATATATATATATATGTGTATATATATTTGTATATATAAATATATTTATATGATTTATGTGATATATGTGAATTATTTTTAATTATTTTAATTCTTAAAAAAAATTGTTTGAAATAAATTAGGCTCATTGTTTAATTAGGATTTTCTATCTCTTTATTCTATGTATCTATCTATAAATATGTAGATGTACAACAGAAATTTCAACATAGCACATAAAATATTACTTTAAGCCAGAAAAATCAACTGTTTTCCTCGATGTTCTTTATTGCATTAAAAAAAATCATACCTAGTTTCATTAAACTGTAACGTAAGAATCGTACGTTTTTCCAATTTCAATTAATGAAATATACTTATTTTCCAAAATCATACAAGAACTGTAACATTGTTTTGTGATAACTAAGGAACCGTTTTCAATAAAAGATTAATCAGCAGACGATTTCAAGTATTTTCATATTGCTTGATGTTTTGTCTATTGTATTTGTGTGATTTGGTGGACAATATCTCAATGAATTGGCAAAAGGTGCTGATGAATCTTCTTCTGGAAAGGGAATAATTATTTATTTCTCATTATTGTCAACAAATTTACTTAATTTAATTTTGAAGTAAATTATATTGGTAATAGTTAACGTATGACCAAATTAAGTGTGCAGGTCTTCCTTTTGCGTAAAGCTATTTAGCTATAGGCATAACGGGCTTTGGATACTGGCATTCGAAAAACCAAGAGAACGTGTAGCAAATAAATCGAATGCTAATTATACTACTATGTGCAGTAGTTAAGCGATGTGGTTCAACAACAAAATCGAAAACCTTTTAAATCTATGTTCAATCATGAGCGCAAGACACCTATATTGGCGCTCTAACTCTAACCCTTAGCGTAAAAATTTTGTGCTGAGTACTTCATGAAGTTGATGATAATTTGAATGAAATTTTATGAATCCATATGTTACAGAATGGGGAGAGTGCTGTACAACAAGGAGGGGATTTCAGGTATAAGGCAATGGAAGGCAGCAGGAGGTGAAAGATGCAGTATATTTTCAAACAATAACTTATCCTACAGATAAGTAACAAATAAGGAAGACGGTGACAAAATGGAGCAGCCACTACAAGATTAAAAAGATATTTATGTGTAGTTATTAAGAGTCATAAAATTATCGAATTTTGTATGTTCAAAATGTAAAGCAAATTACAAGGAGTTATCAAAAACTTTTTCAACCAAGGATTATATTAAGCAAAACAAGAATTATATTCGTTCAAAGTAAGCCCCATGAAAGTCTTTGCATTTTTGCATCTGATGCCAATGCAGCTGAAAGCAGTTGTAAAACTCAGAGTTCTGAATGCATGGACAGTGTAAATTCTTGGAGTCGATAGAAACACCTTCCAGAAATCTTCCTTTTTATTTTTGAGAACAGCTAAATGTCACAAAGAAAAGATCGGGTGAGTTGGCTACTTTTCAAGTAATTGAGCATGCTGTTCACTTAATAATGTCACTGTGTGTCAAAATGCTTTGTCATGATGCAGAAGAAATTAGGATCTAGATCATTTTGGTGCAATTTCAGCCCATTTTTGGAGTATTTGTGGCAAAATTGCTCTTGAATAGTGGTGTGTGTTTATATTGTCGACTTGTCTGGCAGGATATTCACAAAAATGAGAAATGTGTGGACATTCGCTTCCTGCTGAGAAAGCTTGTCTTGTCTTCTCAGGGTGAAGGTATTCCTCACTAAGCCACATCATGTTGTAAGTCTTAAATTGGTTTCTAAGAATAGGTATTCAATACTTTTGACCTGTGGCAACATCGGAGAGTTGTTTGTCGGAAGAGGAGTCGAACATCTCCAGTGACTGTTGGCCAGTGACCGATGTAGCATGAATAATTCACTTGAAGCTCAGAAGCATGAAAACGTAAGGAATGCTATGATCTTTGCACACTATGGCATCGTTATGAGTCATTAGTGTCCTGGGACAAACAGAACGATTTTTATCTTCCAAAGACGCGCGTTTGGCTGAAAAATGTCAATTCCATCTCTCAACTTTTCAAATGACTGGAGAGATTTTGCCTTTGTAAACATTGGTTTTCAAGATATGCTTCATCAATAAAAATGTAAAAACGAGTTTTTTTTCAGTGGTGCCATTCTCTTCTTCCAGATGGTATATCAATGCAGCAATTATATGAAAGAAAACCATTTCTTTATTCTGATATGAGTCATCCTGGCTGCTGAATAATTGTATTCACATCTACTAAAGTGATGGCACTGCAACCTTTGTGGTTTACAGCTGAAATTGTTTGGTTGCAGAACATATTTATCACCATTGTATTATACGCTTAGTGTTATTATTAATGTGCAGCATGAAAATATATATGCTCAAAAATCAAAAGTGGCTAAATCTTGTTGTACTGGTATAGCAGCTACTTCCTGACAAGTAGGTGTTAGCCATGAAAAATGTTATATGAAGAGAACTCTTGGTGATCATGAAGAGACAGTTATCTTTCCAAGTGAAAAATATCGTGTCAACAGAGAATGAAATTGATTGTGTTATGATTAAGTGAGCCATCTCTAGTAGACAGTACTCCAGAGAACTCACACTATGGAAGAGATAAATAAAGACATGTCCAATAAAAGGTATAGTACCCAGACACGTTTCACAGAGCTACAAGTAGAGGATTGCTGCCAGCCTGCAATATCACAATTTCATTGTACTTCAGCAATTATGAGAAAGCATTTGCCAGAATACAATCAAGATTTCAATAGCCAACGGCAAAATATTACACCTCGATTTTTGTGACTCCGATGGCACAGTGTAGAATCAAGCAAGTATACTATATTGCTGTACACTGATTAGAAACAAGAACCTCATTGGCAAGAAGAACACTAGCTGTGTAGCATTATTTGCACAACTCATGCCTTTAAGGACATGAGCTGACACTAGTGACGCAGCATGATGCACATAGCAGTTGATGAGATTCTTAAGTAGGATACTGGGATTATTCTTTAGCGTTGCAACATTAGCTGCAGCATTTTGGGTAGCTAATTTGAATAGCAAACACCTTTTCAAGATATATATCATTATTAATGAGAGAAAAGGAAGAATTTGACTATTAAATTACAAATTTTTGAATTAGCAATATCACTTAAGAAATATCTGTTTACTGTGAAATACCATGTAGTCCTATTGTAATTCTTGAACTAAAAGACGAATTTCTGTGACTCTCATTTAGTTTGGAACCTGCATGTATTCTTATTTATTCGTATTATGATTTAAAAATTTTCTAAAGAGAGGTTGCATTTGTATTTGATTTTCATGTACTTAAACAAAGCATAAATTCGTTGTAGAGGGTTTAAGACAGCGGGAGAGAGGGTTTTGTTATAAGTACTACACATGCTTGAATATAAGAAATTCTCAAAAGCCTGTCTCCTTAGGTTAGTAGTTAACAACTTGATATTGCAACATTAAATTTTCTAACATATATCAAGCTATACTGTGATGGTATCATGCCAAAAAGATACGTAGTTTTCTCAAGTACCCTTTATATTTAGGCTGAGAGATAACTAACAAGCGAGAAATTGACAAAATGTGGCACCTGTGACATTTTAATTAGTCATTAACTATGATCGTTCAAATGTTTTACCAAAGCAACCATCATGATTTGTAAATAATGGATTACTTGCTTAGGGCTAACAAAAATAAGTTCGAATGCAATTATTTATGAACTTTGGAATAATTCCATTGCAGTACACATAATTTTGAATTAAAGTTATCCCAAAATATCAATTTATTAACCAATAGCGTTTTATAATAATGATTAAATATTTCTGAATACAAAAAATATCTATTATTATATAATCTTTACAATTTCATTTCAGCTATATTGAATACGCCACCAGGAGCGGATCCATAAAATAGATTGTTTGGGGCATGAGCTGAAAATGTCCCGTTTTCCCCATAGTTTCACCGAAACTCATCTATACTTCTATATTATACAAAAATGTACTCTAAAATGAATGAAAACGAACACATAAGATTAGATTGAAATGTTTATAAAACAATGTTAAAACTAAGCTGCACGAGAATCAATTCATTTGCAATAGTTTATATTTGATTAATTTATACTTATACTATAACAACATAATTTGTTGCCATAAGACAAATAAATGATAATTTATGAATAAGAATGAAAAATTACGAATTTCTAAAAACATTTGCAAACATAAATGTATCTATATTTCTTCACAAAACAAGTGTTTGAATCTTGACGCTTGCAAAAGGTAGCAATGACAATTTATGTAATAAGAAAATGTCGAAGATAAATTTTGCAGCAAACTATGGTGTTAATCGGATATGCAATGCGGGGAGTTTGGTGAATTCGTGGTCCTTCCGGCTTAATTGTTTGTAGAAGAAGATTAATGCATTTAGCAGCAGAGTTGAAAAAATTTCAAATTATGTTTTGCATCACAATTTATATGAATATGGAAACAAAGAAAGTAACTGTAAATCCCAAGAAGGACGTAGTGGAATGCCTCAATCAAGTTTTGAAAATTGATTTTGATTGGCTCTGAACATTTTGACTGAAATTTAAAAAAAAATTGACAACGACTAAAAATTTCCTCGTTAGAAATTTCTGCGTATGCCTCAGTGATGTCCGAGTGCACATCAGTACTGTTCATTCTTCCAATCAACATTTTGCTAATTTATTATCTGAAAAACAATATACTGTTGAAAAATTCTTCAATATAATGCTATAATATTATTGTTTTTAATGTTGATTATTTCTATTAATTATAATTAAAATTTTATGTTAAAATATTACTTGTAAAAGGGCTGAAATATATGTTAAATATTCAAATGTCATTGCCACATTTTTTTAACTTTCCACTGCTGCAATTAAAATTTTAAATTTAGACGAAATCTGTTTTTTGTAAAGTCAATAAATTACTTACTATAGCGATAGCCACAAACCCAGAGTTGTAAGCGGTCCGTGATTTCAAGTACGGGCCGTCCTTGGTCCTTTAGACCAAGCCCGGCCCGTTGCAAATTGTAATATTCAGGCTCAGGCCTGCCTGTGCCCATCATAGGACATCTTTAAATTATTAAGTTTTATTGCAATTTTTATTAAACCTAAAACCTAAATTTTTAGTGTTTTATAGACCTAAGCCTTAACCCAAAGTCTCAAATCCACGTTTCCTAAACCTAAATCTAATAATGGACTTACACTTCATGCACAGTTTTGCCATGCGGCTGAGAAACCACTGAGCATTTGAAACGCAATTAATAAAAAGACGAGAAAGTGGTCAACATCAAATAGGAGAGTGATGCAATTCGACGACGTAAGAATCAATACACCGTCAGCAATCAACTTCAGCAGTTTGAATGTAGGCAATGTGGGAGAAAACATGCACCCTGAAACTGTCCTGCATTTGGAAAAATTTGCAATAAATGTGGCAAGTCAAACCATTTTGCAATTAAGTGTGGAGCCCACCTTCAGAGAAATTCATATCGTTACCACAAAGATAGAGAGTTAGACCACCCATGTAGCCACCACCAGTGGTCCACTGGTGGGGAATGAGTGGCATGGGCGGCCACCAGTTCCCACCAGTGGACCACT
>CABFPE010000024.1:96178-119351 GCA_900660155.1 Hofstenia miamia
CAGCCACTCATAGCCACCAGTGGACCACTGGTGGACCACTAGTGACATCTGATTTACTCTTAATCATAAATAATATATGAGCTAATGCTTGCAAGTAAAATATTATTCATTATTATGCTCTCTTAGATCTCATAAACATATAAAATTCATTGTGAAGAGCTTTTTTGCAATTTTCCGTTTGCAAAAATTATAAGATATATAGGCAGAATGAAATTTCAAAATAATTTATTCACGATTATTTGTGGACCTTGAAATCAATGTCTACATGAATACCTAAAATTGGGCAAAATATATTTTTAATCATTGGAAAAAATAATGTTTAAAAATGGCAATTTCTTTGGAAATTGAAAATTNAAAACCCACCTGGTGGGCCACCGTATCTGCCACTGGTGGACCACCAGTTTTGGCTACGTGGCCATCTGGATGAACAAGAAGAGACTACAAGTGTAAGTGAATCAAACTCTGAATGTGATGATATTTATTCGTTTAGGCTAAAAACTTCGAAGAAAAATGACATTACAACTACAATTTTGATACAAAATTATCCATTTAATATTAATGTCGACACGGGAGTTCAAGGTAATCTAGTGCCACAAAAATTTCTTAATGAAATTGAGTTAAAGACAAAGAGAAAATTTCAAATGTATCCCTCAAATTGCAAGCTTGCTAGTTATGGAGGTCAAACCATTCCAATTAGTAGTGAAGGGAAATTGCCAATCATCATTGGAAGAAACAGGTTCAAAGTCTTAGCAAAATTCTTAGGTTATACCTACAGACAGTAAAGCCAACCTAGGTCTGGAAATATCGATGAAATCAGGAATACTATGTGTTCGGTTTAAGAACTCAGAATGCAATGAAAGACATTCAATCAAAACTTTAAGTGACACCCGCCATTTTCGGATTCAGCCCGGAAAGCAATAATTATGAAGAGTACACTCAGGCTAATACGAAATATTTAATCGAATTTGCTAAAAAAAGTATGAGGATGTATTCTCTGGTTATGGCAGAGTTAAACATATATATAAGGTACCATTGGATCCATCGGCAAAACCAATACTGCATTCACCAGGAAGATACCCTCTTTCATTGATATCTAGACTGAAAACAAAATTAAAATAGCTCAAAGAAGCGGGGATTATCTCAAAAGTAGATGAAGCAACGTCATGGATCGGATGTATGGACGTTGTAGAAAAATCAAACGGCGATTTAAGACTAACATTTGACAATAAGACTCTAAGTTAGCAGATCAATCGCGAATACCATTATCCACCATCTAACGCCAGGCTTAGAGAATTTTTGAATTGGAAACGGTACTTTACAGTTGTAGATTTATCCAATTGCTACTGGCACATTCCTCTCACAAAACAATCAGATTTAATATGCATATTTAATGCTCCCTTTGGTCAGTATTGCTGGAACAGCTTACCTTTTGGATTTGCATCAGCATCTGACAATTCGCAAAGTATAATCGATAAAAATATATTGAGAATGTCATAGCTATGCACGACGACATTTGCATTGCAACTGCTACGAAAGAAGAGCATGTCGAAACACTTAAAGCAGTACTAAAACAAGCATTGGATAGAAATATCAAATTCAATAAGCATTGCAGAAGTTTCACACAAAACATTTGTTATACGTGTTGACTAATACTCTAGTTATGTGCAAAGTTATCGGATACATGAAAAAAGTGCAAGTGCAGAAATTGGAAAATCTTCTTACAACATGGAATGCCACACGAGATTGTCGCAAACAACAATCCTTTGGCTCTGCTGAATTTAGGACTTTTGCACATGGTCTAGATATCATTGTATCATACAGACGTCTTCGTTATCCACAATCCAATGGAATGGCCGAGAGAGGAGTTAAGACATTCAAAAATAATTTCACGACAAAACGTGACTACAGAATGGCATTGATGGACTACAACAACAAGCCTTTATCTTTCTGTGCATATTCGCCATCTCCTTTGCCGGCGCCTACCTTCAAATGTAATTATGACAAGGAGTGCACTCACACCAAAAGTAGCTTAGCAAACTGAATTTCAAAAACGCCAAAGAAAATACAGATTATCACAAGAAAATTCTTACAATCTACAAACGCGTCAATTACAAGAAATAAATCCAGGAGCAAGGGTTCGTGTTGTATCATTATGCAATCCAATTAGAACAATAATTGCGGAAAGCTAAAGCCCCCAGGTCTTACATGATATGGATAAACAATATCATTATTCAAAGGTTATAGACGTCATTTGACTCATTTGGAAAGCCATTCTGAACTTTCAAAGCATGCCACCTATTTTATTGACTTCGATGATATACCTCTACAAACTGAAGACCTTCCTATAGTAGAACGGGAAGATAACTGTAAAAAGAAGGAGATTGTGGATGAAGATCATGAGTATGCCAGTCCAAGCAGTGAATACAGGAGAGAGCAACCCCAGCGTATAAGAAAACCTTCCTAATTTTTGAGTGCCCTATTGATTCTCGTCAAGGATTTACTTGACTCAAAAGTTGAAGGGAAGGATGTTTTATTGGTAGTAATGTGGCATAATCCAAAACTAACTAGGCTGCTAAAGAAAGAATAGTCAGTCAAAGAAGAATTAAGATCGAATTGAAATTTGATTAGAAATGAATTATAAATTAATTATCATCTTAATTACTTTTGTATGATGCAATTAAGAATTAATCAGTGAAAAAATTAACAATTAGCATTTGTCGATTCTACTAATTTGGCAAACCGAAGGGGGCGAACTCGCTTCCATTATTTTTAGCCATTGTGGTAGACGGACAATTTGAAATTCAAATCGGCAGGTACTTTTTGAGTTCGAATATAAATAGAGCAGAACCATTGTGAAATTTGTTGAAGAAAATTCTTCGGAATTCTTATCTTTAGTTTATTATGGTTTGATTAATAATTACAATGTTCAATGTTCAGTAGTGGCGAGGATCCCACAAGAGGAACGATTCTTTGTTCCTCGTTCCAAACCACGAACCCACACTTAATTTAGGTAAACGATTAGGAGTTTTTCTTCCCGTTTAGCTAAATATCGATTCCTTCTTACATGTATGAACAATAACGAACTCGATATAAGGCTGGTAAGCCAAACGTACGTCTTTATATTTATATTCAAACTAGGTCTAAATTTACGACGATATGCGACCGATAATGTAACCTTGTATGTATCATTTATTGTATTTAGGTTAGGAAGCTGCTAGTAATCTATCTTATTTAAGTAAAGCCAATATATTTCAGTAATAGCTAATCATGTATTTATTTAAACAAACAGCTAGTAACCATCGAGGTTGCAAGTACATGGTACACTTTGCAAAACGAGACTAAATCGAATTGTGTCGAGCCTTGAGTAATCACCGAGCAAGGATATGGCACACATAAGTTGCTTCACTGAGCTGAGAGGTGAAAGTAATTCAATGGCTACAGAGATAAGTGGTTGTTACTTGATTTGGAGATCAGCTTCGTGCAGATGCCCAATCATCGAACAGCTGTGAAAGACACTGCAAGGCTTTCTCACCTAAATAGTGTTTGTTACGTCATCCACTAATTATAGTTACTGGAGTTTAGTAATATAAAGGCTAAGCAGTTTGAGAACAATACATCTTTACCCGCAAGCTTACCATAAAATCATATTGGAATAAATGAGGGAATGGATATCAAAGCCTGATAGAAGTGCTACACTAAATTGTAGTCAATGTTACTAGAGAATCGGAGAAAGTGATTAATTTTTCTGGAAATGTTACGAACTTATGTAGCATTCCCCTCGCAAACATGGTAATAAAGCTAAACCCAATTTATTGCCCAAGGAATTCACAGTTAACGCTGGGACAATGTATAATTAGTCCATTGATTATAATATTTGACATAATATTTTATGGTAAGAGAATTTATATTTATTAATATAATTTTGAACAATTCGAGCCCCTTGTGCAGAAATTTGGGACCTAGACCCGGCCCAAGCCCGCTTCATTCTTAATTTTACGGCACATGCCTGGCCCTATAAAACTCGGACCGGCTACAACTTTGCACAAGCCTATTGGTATGAAATCCAGCTAAGCCGGAGATGATACCCACTGTGGTGGGAATCGTAATGTAACATTGTGCAGTTAATAAAAAAGATGCCTATAGTGTATTTCTTCATTTTTGCATTTGTGTAAAGTATTTGTATATAAATGATGCATATACTATAATATTAAAAATTTTAAATTTGTATGCTTGAATTGTATAATATATCATTGTGTATCTGAATTGAATATTTGAGTTGGAGATTTATATATTGTATATTTTTACATTTGAGCTTAAGCATTTTGCAATTTGCATAATACAGGAATTTTTTCGAATGTTAACGATTATATTTCAAGCGAATGATGTTATTTCTTGCAAAGAATTTTCGAGCTATGATATGTTTTGAACAGATTGCCAAAAGAGATTAGCAAGAAATTCATTTCTTGGATACCTTAAAGATATACTACAGCTGCACTCCTTTTAAGGACAATACTTATTCTAATAACCTATCTGCTTTCAAACGTTGATCTTAAACGACTGATGAAAGCATTGAGATGGTCTTAATTACTATGCATTCAAATGTGAAGAAAGATATTGATAGAATACTTATGTACAATACAATTTTTATCATTTGTTATTTTAGACGAGTCTTCCGTGCAAAAATTATAATTGAGCTTCTATTACTAGTAGTATTGCAATAGCCAATCCATTTTTCGAAATATTTTTATAACTATAAACACTTTGTTTATAACAGAAATCTATTGACGTTTAAAATTGCTAAGTTGATTTGCTTTTTAAACATTTTTTGATTTGAGATTTTATTTGGCTTATTTATAAAATATGTTGACAAAAATGTGAAATATTTGAATTTGATTCATTTGCCAAATCTATTACTACAGCGAAATCCACAAATTTAAGCACACAGAAGTCTAAAAAATATGAATAAAACCTGACAATGAGAAATTTGAGCGTCTGTGCTCTTTCAGAGTAAATAATGAACATAACTGCGTTATTCTGAGTTACCTATTTACTGAACAATATCCCAGTAGGTAATTACCATAAGTACTTTCCGATAAAGCAAAAAAACTGATTTGGATCATCGTAAGTTAAGCCATTGGACGTGGAGAACATTGTTAAACACTGAAAATACAGATAATGTGTTTGGCATACTGTTATGACTATTTTGCACCTAGCAACTTTGGCATGCAGGTATTTTCACTATTTATATTTGAAAGCAGTCTATATTGCTTCTATTCTTTTCCTATTTTGCCTGCCATTCTTCATGAAAATCTGTGGGAATCTCACTCTCTTAGCAAGGTTAAATCATTCAATGAGCTGCGGTTACTGTACCACTCGACACTGAGCAGTTGTTACACAAAGTGCACATGGCAGCACCTACATTTAGCCTATTGGTTAAAAACCCTTAAGACTGATGTTACCCAGGAACGTCGCGTAGAGGCTGTTTTAGGTTTCTCAAGCATTCAATGATGTTTTTTGCACCCGTAAAAATGCATTTGTTGATGTTGCCTTTTAGATTCTGTTTGCAGATATAATAATGGTTTAATAAAAATGCTATAACCGCAGTAAAAGAGGGGTTTCCTCTTCACTAATTCACCACTGACTAGATCTATATATAAGACAATTAACTCAGATATATTTGCATATGGTATTGTATTTCGAAACAAATATTAAACAATATATATGGATGTGCATTGATATGAACAAAAGAAAAAAAGACGCATTCCATTAGATTACATTTATAAAGTACTTTCTTGGGATATTCAATGTGTAAGAGTCCAAAAAATGAATGATGAATGCATTGTGCTTATAATAATCTCTACCAATAGCAGTCTTGATAAAATGCTATTTGCTGAACTTTTGTTTCCTTGCTTTAAATACATAGACCTTATATAATTTCAATAGTTGGAAATAACTGTCAATCGGAGAAGGTAACACTTTTGTGAATAAATAATCCTTCAATATTGTTCTAATTTTGAATTTTTTTGAATTTTAGTTTCACAATTTCATATAATGCATATAGAAATTCTTAAGAATAATATATTCAAAATCCCATTATTAACAAATTTCTATTGAGAACCTTCAAACTAACAAACGCCGGAAAAGTAAAAATTATCACACTTAGTATATTTTTTAAATTAAATTGATTATTGAACATTTTCTAGATTTTACTTCCCCAATAAATTTGAGAATGCAATATAAGAAAAGGTTAATTAGGAAATTGAATATTTAAGTAGTATACAAGTTTTCCACAATATATTATAGGTCGTATCTGCCGAAACATGAAGAAAAAATTATAATTACTTTACATTACTACAATGATATTTTAGATTATGGAAAATTCCAGCATCTTCACAAAAGCTGAACCTGCATATTCCCATTTATTGAATTATATAAATGTGCTTGGTGTCTGCATAAGTACAACAGGAATTTTTCTCAACATTTTATGTTACCTTACCATCCAAAATTTTACAATCAAAAACTCTTCACTCAGTTTAATAAAGTGTCAGGCCGTTTGGGACATAATCGCAATATTTCATGATGGATACTTCGAGCTGGGTTTGACATTATTTAACATCGATCTTCGAAGTTTGAGTAATTTTAGCTGCAAGGTAAGAACTTTTTTTATGTGAATAACCTTATATATATATATATAATATTAATTATGTATGTATATATATATATATATATAAATGTATATATATAATATTAATAATGATATATAAATATATATATAACATTAATAATGATATATATATATATATATATATATATATATATATGTATTCCAAAAAAAAATGTTTCTACTATATTAGAGTCAATGTCAGTTTACAAATTTCTGTAAAAAACTTACAGTATACTACACTATAAGTTAACTACATACACTAAAAATTTTTCCCAAATTTAAGAAAATCTAAACGGCCACCTAGAAAATAAAATATTCAATCACCATTGCGAATTGAAGAAATAGCTATGACAACTACCCACACCAAGATCTGTAAGGGATTCATTTTAAAACAATATAATAAAGCAACCATTTTGAATAAACAATTATTTTTAGTGTATGTAATATAATTTACCTACAGTGTAGTATACTGTAAATCTTTTTTTAAAGGAATTTGTAAGCTCACGATGACTATATATGGTCGAAATGTTTATAATTGTATATATATATATATATATATATATATATATATTCAGGGTCTTCAAGCCACTATCAATAAATAAAAATCCCATATTTTACAATTTGAAGGCACCTAGAACACAAAAATGGGTAAAGGAGTTTTTAATTTCACACTTTTGATTTCTGTATGAATAGCATCAATTTAAGCAGAAAAAGCTTAAATTGATTGAACAATTTAGATTGTATTGATTTTCTTTGAAAGCAAAAAACTATCAATTTGAAAATATACAGGAAAGACGAAGAATAAATTATGTATATAGTATTTGCTGTTTTTCAAAACAATAAATTGGGATAAAGAATCATATATATTTGAATTATTTTGTGTAATGGAATTGCTATTCATTTTATAATTAAGAAATGTTTTAAGCAAGTATATTTCAATGTTTAAAAAATTCCAACTATTCTTATAAATAGCCTTAAAATTTGGCATGAGTTTAGTGAATAGATCTGCAATTAGATTAACAAATAAATTAAAAATTTAGATTCAATACTTTCATAGTTGGGGAAGTACACTCACCGCAACAAATCACATGGTTTTCGTTGCACTTGATCGGGTAATTGCAATTCGTTTTCCAATTTGGTACAAGCAGAAGAGCAATCCGCGCTTGGCATACCTAACAAGTACATGCATTGCATGTTTCTCCTATATCTTCATATCACCAAATCTTTTTATATTTCAGATTGTAGGCTCAAGATGTATTTTGAATGCAAGTAAGGAGTTCATGTATTGGTATGGTGGAATTCAACAATTCGTTTTTGGAATTGGCTTGCAATTTTCTTCGGTGCTGTTTTCAAATATATATTTTATACACAGCTTGCGAAAGAGGAAGAAACAATCTTCAACGGAAAGGAGATTAACTGTGATGTTATTAACCAATAGCATTGTTTATAATATCATAATTTTTCTTTCTGTGTCTATTAATTCCATTACTACAAATATTAATCCCACTTCTAAATTGCAAGAGAGTATTTTAATGTTGGCCAGCAAGTTAAAATTTACGTTACTGATTATCAACTCATCAATTAATTTCATATTTTATTATATCAGTGGTGCAATATTTCGTCAAGCATTTTATAGAATTTTTAAAGAGAAAAACTAAGTTTACTATAAGTACTTATGTATATGCATTTTTCAATTTTTGTATATCTCGCGATGAAATATTTTTGAAAATACTGAATGGCTTCTTACGTATATTATGTGTCTTATCCTACATTTTATGACATNAATTATAGTATGTAGATTACATTATATGCTCTAATGTTCCAATGTAATTACCAACAGCTGAATCGAAAGACGCGGAAATATACCCATTTCTCTTTAGCCCTCTATCATAGCCGGTACTGCACACAATTTCAAATTTGCAACATCTGCATAAAATTTGATTTTGATTGCTTACAGTCGAACAGAAATGGTAATAATCACTATATATTTAGTTTGCAGCATAATTCCGGATAAATTTGACGTATATAAAATAAAAATATCAACTATAACACTAAATATATTGATATCATCAACACAAATTGCACATAAGATATTTAGCACTATGAAATACCAAATGTTCAAAGCATTCTATTTCGAGTAACCAAAAGTACTGCAACTTAATTGAAAATATAAAAATCAGCGCCAAAATATTCACAGTGTACTAATTTGGTGAATATATTTAGTTAATAAATAAGCATTAATTTGACATAAGAGGAGTGGCAGATTACTTCATAGTCTTCATTCTGTTAGCCATTACAAATTTTTGAAATAATTCAAATTGAAATATTCCTTAGATTGTTGCATAATATTTAGGACACTAAAGCCTGTAGGCGAACCCTTTTCTAGAATATGAAATTATACATATACATATACTTGCGCTGTATGCTATGGAACATTTAATTGAGGCGCATAGAGCGCCAGCGGAGTCGGATGTTCTATAGTAGTATTAATAAATTTTGCACGCACATTTTACAATTTCTATGTTGAAATTTCAAAAAAACATTTTTTTTCAATTAATCACATGCGCATGCAGCACCAATATATATATATATATATACATATATACATATGTATATATGTATATATATATATATATATTGGTGCTGCATGCGCATGTGATTAATTGAAAAAAAATGTTTTTTTGAAATTTCAACATAGAAATTGTAAAATGTGCGTGCAAAATTTATTAATACTACTATAGAACATCCGACTCCGCTGGCGCTCTATGCGCCTCAATTAAATGTTCCATAGCATACAGCGCAAGTATATGTATATGTATAATTTCATATTCTAGAAAAGGGTTCGCCTACAGGCTTTAGTGTCCTAAATATTATGCAACAATCTAAGGAATATTTCAATTTGAATTATTTCAAAAATTTGTAATGGCTAACAGAATGAAGACTATGAAGTAATCTGCCACTCCTCTTATGTCAAATTAATGCTTATTTATTAACTAAATATATTCACCAAATTAGTACACTGTGAATATTTTGGCGCTGATTTTTATATTTTCAATTAAGTTGCAGTACTTTTGGTTACTCGAAATAGAATGCTTTGAACATTTGGTATTTCATAGTGCTAAATATCTTATGTGCAATTTGTGTTGATGATATCAATATATTTAGTGTTATAGTTGATATTTTTATTTTATATACGTCAAATTTATCCGGAATTATGCTGCAAACTAAATATATAGTGATTATTACCATTTCTGTTCGACTGTAAGCAATCAAAATCAAATTTTATGCAGATGTTGCAAATTTGAAATTGTGTGCAGTACCGGCTATGATAGAGGGCTAAAGAGAAATGGGTATATTTCCGCGTCTTTCGATTCAGCTGTTGGTAATTACATTGGAACATTAGAGCATATAATGTAATCTACATACTATAATTTACAGCATAAAAGGCTGTTATTATGCTTAAACCATGGGACCGCACTGAGCAATAATTTCTAAAGGAACAGTAGTAAGTGTTGAATGTTAAGAAACTACTAATATTGATGATTGCTTTTAAAATTATGGTATAAACAGTGATAATGAGACAGAGCAAGATATCAGGAGAGACCGAAAACAAGACTGGACAGAACAAATCAGGACAATTTTTGAAACAGTGAATTATAGCTCCTACACTACTGCACTTTTAATAACTACAACAGCTTACATTAGTTAGATAAATTTAAAGAAATGTTTAGTTTCAAGGTTTTTGTTTGATGTCAAATCTAATGCATCATTATATATGATGGATTTTTGACCTCTGTTGACAATTGGAGTCTTTGAGCACCGCAGTAAACTTCTTTCTAATTAACTAATTAATGAAATTAGAAAAGCTCATAGAAGAATTTTTATTTTAATATATAGTTTTAAGAAATGTAGTAAAAATTTGAAAATCGAAAGTTTTTGCAGTATCGCTAGTTAGTCGGATTTTGTTAATTGTCTGTGGATTATTCTTTATCTCTATTATAACTATACCTATTGATAATCATTTGTTCTGTTAGAAAACAACTTATTATTTCTCAAAATTTGAATAATTAAATAGTGTATGTAACTTAGAGTTTCAATTACAAATATGCAAATCTTGCTACTGCATAGAAAACTGCTTCGAAGAATCCTTTAAATGTTGTTTGATAAAATATAGCAATTTGAAAGAACACTAATCTAATCATTTATATAACGTGCCATGCGAATTTATTTAAACATGGTTTTTGTCTTGTCAATATTGATTTTTTGCTTACACATTGCGTTTAATATAATCATGCATCACAGTGATCTTTATGTAATGTATTCTTTATAGAACAATTTTATTAAGACTAACGAATAATTTCAGCAACGCATCGTGCTAATTTTTTAATAAATATCATTTGGCAACACTAATTCGGTTAGGGTTAATTTCAGTTAATCAGAACACGACAAAACAAGGAAAAAAATGTAAGTTAAACCTCTACCCATGTTGACTAGTATGTCAATAATTTTAAAAGCCAAAATTGCACGCACTTTAAAAGAAGTATACAGCCTGCAAAGACTTAACAGCAGTGTTTTAAGCTAAGTTAATGTTTAGTAGACAACTTTTGTGAGCATCGCAAAATGGAAACTTATTTGAATTTGATCATGAAAATAATTAAAATTTAATATTAACAGTGCATTTATTTAATAAAACTATAATATCATGTTTTGATATAGGTTTTTCATTAGAACATTGCGTTATTATCTTAGAACGCATATCTGTAAAGCACACTTAAAGAAATTAATGACTTGCAAAGACTTTAATGATGCGTTTTAATGCTTAATGCACTTTTAAAGTTACTAACGCATTCGTTTGCATGGGTAATATACATTACCAACATGTAAAACGTATAAGGTCTATTGTAGAGATGTGCGCAGTAGCATTTAGGAAAGGGTCATTGTGGTATATTGACGTGAGCTTAAGCATGCGCTGAAGCAGTGTAGTCGTTTTTCAAAAAAAACACATCATGGGATTGAGGAAAACTAAAATAATAAATAATATATATATATAATAAATAAATATATATATATATATATTAATACAGCATATTTACTATTTTGTTTACTCATTTACAAGCATTTATATGTTTTGAAAGCCCAACTCCGTGTATAAGTGTGAATAATTTGGAGTGTAATGTGCCTTGACCCATAGTAAAATGACTAGCAATTTACATGACGTCATCCCTAGATGGCGTTGGAATTATCCCTGTAATATAAATGAGCTGGCAGGGTTCAAAGGTCAAAAAATTTAATATACTTCAATCAGCATCTCAACCAATCAGATTTTGTAAAGCAGGCCCTGTTTAATATATACTACTTCAAGGTTAATCACACAAAAACTATTGGACTCTTTAGACTTGATGCTTGCAATTAATAACTTTGCTGTTTAACTGAAAAAATTTCTAGAAAACTCTACTAATATTTCCTTCTGATTTAAAACTAATATAAAGAAAAATTTTATTAAAATATTATATAAATTCAATGAAGACCACCATGATTTACGTCATCTAAGAATGTTGAATATATTTACTATCACAAATCGCAATTAGAACAACTTTCCATAAAACTGCTCTTGGATTGAAATATTGGTCACTTAAATAAGTAATAAACTCGAATTCAGATTTGTTAAGCTCAATCCCACACAAAATTAGAAAATCCTTAGAAATGTTCTTAATTTCATGAGTCATTTCAATTTTTCAACAAGAAAAAGTTTTGCAAGGAATTTTCCTTCACTCATTTTCCAATATTGGAAAAATTGATTTTCTAAATTATCCTGATGAAATCTTGATGTAAGTACATATTCATTTGAATTAGTTTCCAATAATCAAGAAAAGTTTTTGATTTAATTGCATTAAGAGTTTGAGTTGGTGGACTGCCATCAATTAAGCCTGTCTGGAAATGTTGTTAGAAAATCATTTGAGCTAATTCCACGATATAAATGAAGTGTAGCACATTGTGATTTCTCACTTAGAATGCTCCACCATACATAAAATAATTTTATGAACCTGCCAGTTGTTATGCAATCTTTGTTTTCCAGGAAATAATGCAAAATTGCAGTTGAAATTCAAATACCAAAAACAATTTAATGCAAGCTTCAAACTTTGTTTCTTACTACTGTGCAAAAAAGATCAGAATTAGAAAAATTAGGCGCCAGTTTTAGCATAAGATTTTAGTCTTTGCAAAAAAGATTGATCAATAAAACTATGAGGATTTTCCATTATGATGAATGTTGATTTCAAAAACATCACTTTTAGCATGAATGGCAGGTAATGTAAGTGTCTTTTCTCTGATCCCCCCCCCCAGAAAATTAATTTTCTCGAATTTGAGGTTATATTAAACAATAATTCTATGCATGAAATAACCGAAGTTTATAACGTTGAAAAGACAAAATTTCGGAGGAATCGGAAATTTAGTTGCCATGGGAACTTAGTACAAAGGAAACAAAAGAATATATTTTGTGGCCATTTTTTTCAGGTGATGTAAATCATTTATATAGGCAAACCATCTATCATATTAAAGCTAATTAAGGGCCCTATGCAACCACAGAGAGATTTTGTGCAATTTATGAAATGATAAGTAGTATCATGCATAAATTTGCATTTTTAATTAATTCTCAGCTCGTTAAATATGCGTAAACCAATTTTCTAAAAAATTAAAGACATAACATAAAAAATATTTCTGTAGTTGCATAGACCAACGGGTGTACTATATACATGCCAAATTTGATGTTGGTACTCCTTTCCTTCTTGAAGATTTTTTTGCCAAAAATTTGCAAAATGCAAGAAAACGAAAAGTGGAAAAAAACACTGTTAAGGTGCATTTTTGGACAAAAATAAGCTAAAACTGTCAGATATTTTTACATTTTTCATGAAACTTGGATGTATTTTCTGAAAAATTATATTGGATATGTTTAAAGAAGTATATTTTGACTAAATTTAAAAAATATAAAAAATGTTGCAATTTATAGTATTTTGGTAAATTTTCTGTGGGGGTACCCCCTTAAGCGTTCTAAATTTTAAATGCCCAGTTTTAGTAAGTCATATTCTTATAATAGCGCTAATTAGTATTATTACTAAAATAATTGAATTTTATGCCTCTGTATCATGATACAATATTTATTGTTATTAGTATTAATAAAAATAATAGATTATAGCAACTTAAACTTATCCCTAAAATATAATTAAAAATTTATACATGCTAAACTTAGCATAAAATTTATGGGAGCAATCTAATTTTTTGCTATATCCCTCTCACTTGATAACAGTTACCATCGCAAATACGTTTTGATTATAGTTTTAAAAATGAGAATAGCCTTATATGTAAACTACAGTATATATCCTATTGTTCAAATGCAAGCAGCAATAGTTGATTTTTTATTGTGAAATACTTCATATTCTTAAATTTCAAAATTTATCTATAAAATTTTTGTAATACTTCTTTGGTACAAGGTCAATGGCAATTGCCATATTTTGTCCTCCCCCCTCCCCTAAAGCCGGTACTGAGCATCTGCATTTGTGTTTGATGTAAGGTAGTTTGTACAGATACAGTACCTCAAACTAATTAATTTAGGTAAAGGTTAAGTAAGCAATTTCCAAAGCGAAAAATAATGTCAGCAATGTCCTAAGACATTGCCCTGCTGCTTTGCCTGGGTAATTTGACAAAATTGTATATAATCAAATAATTGGATGCGGCGTGTTTAATCAACTCTTTAAATGATTTTCATTTAAATCTTCGATTTATATTTATATTTATATTTAACAGATCATTTAAATGTTTTATATAAATGCACATGTCTGTAGTATAAAGATCCCTTATTAAATTTATGTATTTTGAATGACATTCATGATTTAGAGTCAAAAGCTATTTATTGCAAAAAATCTTCTGTACAAGACTATAAACTAAAAACTATTGACAAAATAATAGTAACATATATATATATAATTGTGTGGTGTATGTTTGTTGGGATTTGTGTGTGTGTGTACATTATCTAGGATCATACGAAATTTTCGAAGGAGTGTAGTGTATTATTGTCTTTAAGTATGCATTGTCTGTGAAANTTATATTAAACAATAATGGTATGCATGTAATCACCGAAGTTCGTAACGTTGAAAAGACAAAATTTCGGAGGAATCGGAAATTTAGTTGCCATGGGAACTTAATACAAAGGAAACAAAAGAACATACATTGTGGCCATTTTTTTCAGGTGATGTAAATCATTTATATAGGCAAACCATATATCATATTAAAATATTGTCTTTAAGTATGCATTGTCTGTGAAAGAGGAATGTTCGCACTTTTTTTCTAAATTTTTTTTAGTTAATTTCCATTTTAGTTTCATGGTATACGTAATTCCAAATTTTAGTTGCTATGTGGTGAAAACTATTTGAATGTTTATCTAAGCATAAAAATATTTGAGAACGTTCATTTAACTTAATATATTGTTTTAAAAATGAAAGAGAAGGTGTACCAGATTTACACTTAAATAATATTGATACCATATGCATTTGAATTCTGTAATAAGGAGCTAATATTTTATATTGAATTCGATAGACGGATGTTTTATGCGCAATTTGCAAATTATTTTAAAGGAATTCAGTTGTATCCTTTCATAATTACGTCAATGTCTGAAACAAACTTACTGATGCATATACTATTTTAACACTTCAGTTTTATTTCATTCAAGAGAAATTTATATTGTCTAACTAACCATTGTGATTAGAGCTCTGTAAATTGGTGTAGGGAAAGGCGTAGGGCTTCAAAAGCTGCAAGTGTGTTGGGTCGACTCATGGTTTGGAATTGGCTTGGTCATGTTTTCATGAAAATGGGTTGGTAAATTTGTCAAAGAGATGATATTTATCATTTTATAATATCGAGTACATTTATTATTTATGTACTGTACGTGGTGAGTGCTTACTTTAAGGTATATCATGATCACAAATAATTTCTCAATCAATTAAATGTCTTGATTCGGGCTAATTGAAAACCTCTTAATCAATACTTCAAGTGAAGGTGATGTCATCAATAAAGTGTACATTGAGAATTGCAACCTGCATTTAAGGAGATATTAAAATGGATGGAATTGAGTTGGGTCGGGTAGATTTTGTAAACTTCTATTTGAGTTGGGTCAGAAAAATATGGCCACATATAGCCCTGACTTATTCCCTGTGGAGGGTCAAATTTTGCATGTTCATCACATAAAATGCTGTTCCAGTGAAGAATGAAGGTTCAAATAAAGTTAGGTGCTGGAAGCCCCTCTCTGAGGCTCAAGTCGAATTCAAAAATATTACATTTCTTTGATAGTTCTGTATTGCTTTAGTACTTCACCTTGCTGTGGCTTTTTCCGTTTTAAGATTTTCTCATTGCATTCAAATTGAAACTTTTAAGTCAAAATTAATAATGTATATCTTGTTCATTACTTGGTTCGATCTACTATTCAGTGAAATGATTTGCAATAGTTGAATTGTATTTTCTGACAAATGGTTTTAAAGAAACTTCAGTAGGTTCCAATGAAACCTATTGCTGAAGCACCATCAAGGTAAGATAAGATAAGATATTCTTTATTCAGATAATATTTTCAGTTACAAGACTGGTTATTATCTGAATAGCGTCAAGAATGATAACAAATAACTATATTTACAAAAAATAACAAGCTTACAAAATCTGTTCTGTTCAGGCTATGGAAATTAATTGCGCGTTATTTTATAATCTTTATTGTAAAACTTGAATCCTAGCCATGATTTACCCAAAATGAATTTTTCTTTCAACATAAATGCTTTCAATTTTCTTTTATACTTAATTGCATTCTTAATCATTTTAATTTTAATTGGTAATCGATTCCAACATTCAATGCCCCTTTTAAAATTTTTTTACTAATGATATATTTGAATTTGAAAAAGTGTATTTGCATAATTAAAATGACTCATGACTAAAGAATGAAATTATTGAATCATATTAGCAGAGGGTAAATGCTCAGCTAATTGTGATATTGTTTTAATACTCATTGCCAAGCACTTTAAAATTTCTTTTACTTGCAACTTGTATGTTAATTTTGAGTCAATAGTTATGGTTAGATATTTGAAAGATTCTTTAGGGGTGATTGCGGAATTATTAAAAGTAAGTGAGAACTTGATATAATACACTTTCAATTCAATTTTTTCACAGTTGTTGTATAATTTGTACATGTTAAAATCTTTACTCAATTTTTCACAATTTTGTTCTTCATCATCTATTGTTTGATATAAGAATGTATTTCCACTAAAAATGCATATATCATCGGTGTATTGAATCAATTGACAATTTGTATGTTGCAGCATGTCGTTTACATATACTTTAAAAAGTAGCAGAATGGTACCTTGAGGTACTCCGTTTTTATACTTCCATTTAGAGGAAGTATTATTCAATTTGACGCACTGAATTCTGTTGGTTAGATAACTAGATATTAATTTAAAACTTCTTTCAGAAAATCCTAGCTTTTCTAATTTCATGTATAAGATATCGTGATTAATAGAGTCAAAAACTTTTGAAAGATTGAGACAGGCCATTGCAATAAATTTGTAAGAGCCAATAGATGATCGCCAATTTTCGGTAGCATAAAAAAAGACATTAATTGATGTTTAGAAAAGTGGTCACTAATTTGATTATGTAAGAGTCGTTCGAAAATTTTACTTATTGGTGAAGTAATCGGGAAAGTAACATCTTTATTTTTGAAACGGGAGTAATCTATGCTTGTTTCAAACAATTTGGAAAGTTGTTTTGTTTTAAGGATTCATTGAAGATTAAATTTTGAGGTTCAGCAATTGTAGAGAGGCAGTTGCTTTTAATATCCAGAAAGGAATTTTAAATGAACCACTAGATTTATTGGGTTTTAGTTTATTAACTGCTTTAATCATTCCGTATGTAGCCGAAAAACGAAAGATGAATTGGGGTATTTTATTATTAATATTTGGTGATTGATATTTGATATAGGGTCCTTTAAATTTTCCCACGTTAACAAATGTTTCGTTTAGTACATTAATAATATCAAAATCATTTGTAAATTAGTTTCCATCAAAGTCTCTAATCTCTTCAATGATTGTAGATTTAGATTTTCCAGTGTTCGCAATTTCATGAATGAGCTTAAATTTGGACTTTTGGTTTTGTAAAATTGCTTTATGATAGATTTATCATGACATTGTAGTCTATATTAATCATCAGTTATCACTAGAGATGGAAATGGGCTGGGTTGTCCATGGGATGGGCTGGACTGGGCATGGGCAGGGTGGGGCAGAAAGTCATGGGCTAAAATGTAAATATATATTTTCCTTGTTAATATATACTTCACGAGTGTCGGCATGTTTTGTTTGATTAAATTGAAATTTATGGATTATTGTTGTTATAACTGATAAATAAAATGAGTTTCCAACGACATTTTTTATATATTTTTCTGAAAAACTGTTGCAAATTAAGCATTTTCCTTAAATAAGTTATAAAAACAATTCTTTGGCAATTGCATATCTTTGAAACTTTACAACTACGTCAAAGTGAAATGTTATTATAAATGAAACATTATAAATAGCGTGGTTGAATAATTCAATAATTCAGAAACAAAATGCTTCCTTTGTATTCGTTTACGACAAAATCCCTTTTACAGGCCGAAGCTGATGTTAAAAAGGATAAGAACAAGAAATGGCATTCGTAAATAGTGCCAATGTTTTAGCCATTGCTGAAAAACTAAGAAATCTAAATACTTCTGAAGATAAACCAATATATAATTACTTGTAAGCCCTACTATTGATTAAGATCATATTTACATGTTGTGACTTTCCAGTTTTTAGTTCTGAATGACATCAATGTAGAATAGAGAAATGAATCATTATCATTAAAACCTACTTTCCAGTTTAATAGCATCCAGGCTTCTTTGTAAAATGATATAAATTTCATTTTTTAAAAATGGGCGCAAGATTTGAAATTGATGGGCTGATCGGCTGGGTTGGGTTGGGCTGGGATGACAAATAATATGCTGGACTTGGAACTTTTTCAAGGTACTCAGCCCATTTCCATTTCTCATGATCATTTCTCCATCCTTCTTATCAAAATCCTGTTAGCTTCAGTGTTTTGTTGATGCTCATCGTATTTATTACAAGAGTTGAAAATTTCCTTTATTAAGTAGGAGCCTAATAAACTTTAGTANATATTTACAAAATTTAAATAGCAGTATCATCAAGGACATGTTGAGTCTACAGGCGTGCTATAGCCCACCCAGCGTAACGTCCTTTCAACCTCCTTCCCTATCTTCATGAAAGCTAATACATATGCTAGTTTGGAACCTCATTAAGCGGATGTTACACGATGGGCTTTTGCCCTAGAACAAAACACTTAAGTTAGATTTTTGGGGACAAACCATGAAATAAAACAATGTTCTATTTCAAAAGGGTAAATTGGGCAAGGTTCTCCGTTTAACAGCTTGCAACGCACATTTTAACTCATTCCCCACTGGTTATTTGTAAAAATAAGTTGTTTTTACGATGAATTTAACGTTTTAATTAGCCACGTTGAAATGCATTTCAAACTATCAGATACCCGAGATGCCAATATTGAGAAAATTTTTTTAATAGTAGCTTACTACAGTGAAAATGAGCAGTTTTAAGAATGCTTCATACACATATTTCGAAATATTGATATTTAAAAAACGTTACAAAATGATTAATACCAAATTGATTATACACTTTTGACAAAGAATTCTTCGACATAATATTATTTTTTTTATAATTTTCTTGGAAAATATTTTTTATAATTTTGCTACAGCAAATTTTTAGAAGTTTTTTTAAAAATCTCCGAGCTGTTTAAAAGTTTAAAGCTCGAAAAATATGTGCGCTAAAATAACTGCAGTTTGAGTGTTATCGAAAGTCCGATATTTCTCAAACTATCAAACAAATTGTAAATATCAGAATATTCATTACTGTGTGAAGTTTTAAAATTAAGGAAATTTTTTGAAATGTAGGAAGCGATTTTTTGAGAATTTTGAAAAATGTACATAGAGATGTTTAATAAATTGTCATTGTGCTTCGAAAACTTTCCTTTAAATTCATCGTAAGTTGATCGTTTTTTCTTCAAATTTTCCCAGATATAGTATTATTTGCCATTTGTTTTTATTTCAAATTATTTATCTGAGATATTTCGTGTCGATTCGCTGGTATATAATATGTAAGCATAATTTAGATGACTTAAGACTAAGGCATGAATAAGCTGAATTTTTACATTAATACTTAGAAGNTGCCAATTTGATTGACTAAATTTTTGCAAAATTGAACAAGATATTAATTGGAGTCTTTACCATATTTGTTGTTATTGGCCACTGGGAGTGTTTTGTTTATTCAACTTACTTAATATCATATTTATGAGTCTTATAGATTAATCTTCATTTGTATAACTCACTTAAAGTTTTCGAAATGGATAAATAACGGGATTAAAGATTTAATAATATGCACTACATTTATACAATAAGAATTTGATTGGTTAGACATTTTGTGAGACAGTAAACTACTTCACAAGAGTTAAAATGTTAACACAGACCGGTGTGTTTTATATTTGTCTGGCTATATATGTCAAAACGGTGCAACTAACTGATGATTCAGGCCAAAATTTATTTGACCAAATATATAAGCACGCTTTCAGTCATTACGAGGATCAAATTCCGCCGAATCAAATCGAAAACATCCCGATACGCTTAGAGTGCGAAGTGCTTATAGAAAGCATTCGTGAGGTCACCAGTCAAGTAGAGATAAATTTCTTTCTCAGACAGAGATGGTCCGACTATAGACTGTCGATTCTCAACAATTCAGAGTTCCAAAAATCGGCATGGGCAGAAGATCCAGAAGTTGCAAAGCCTCTACCACCAAAATACAGAAGTAAAGTTTGGGTCATTGACAATTACTTCATGAAGGTCTTGGAGGTACGCATTATTAATGGTCCTTAAGTTTTTTAAATAGTAGATTATTATAACTAGAGAGGGTAATATACAACGTTTATTGTATGACAATTTTTGCAGTTGGTACATTATTATTATTTTTGAATGATACATTAGCGCTATATCTTTAACCCTTTCGAGTCGAACGGGAACTATAGTTCCCGCTAATGTTTACATGAGCCTAACGGGAACCATTAATCCCTATATCCCATTCAAATACAGATTTTTTAACCTTTTGGAGACCAAAGCAATTTCTAGAGTCAGTTCCATATTCATGACATCATTATTTGTTTATTTTAAATATAGCCTACGAAATATGCATCATACAGTTTTTATAATAAAAATTAAATTACCTAGATTCAGACTTGAAAGGGTTAAAAGACGTGGATTATTAGTTAAATTTTAAATAATTCTCGATTTCTCATTTCAGTGTATTTAATTTCATATTACAAAATAGTTTTAAATGCTTAGAAACTAATCTTGAAGTAGATTTACTTTGCTTTCAATTGATTTTTTGCTTAATTCCAATACATAGTGTAATTTTAAAAAGCTCAATTTTGTAATTTTGGAATTTTTATGTTGTTGACACTTTTCGACACTATCCAACTGTTGCCGTAAACAATTATTTTGGCTCTTCAATATGTAACTAATGTTGATCAATTTGAATTTAAATCTTTCAAAGTTAGGAGACTTTTATCAGCTTTGTATGCAGGTTGCATTAAATTCCCAAGTCATTTAAAATGATGACATTTCCTCGTATATACACTGCGTAATATTGATTGGTAATTGAAGGCTATTCTTGAAGTATATAAAGCAAAGTTTCTATCACTATGGTAAGAATGATTTACAAGGTTCGATCATTTTCACACTAGACTGTCAAATGTGTCGAAATTGACTCAAAGTAAAATGGTGTTTTCTTGTGCATGTATTCATTAAAAACAACAACAGGTATATGCACCACCAAATCCACTGATAATTTTTTTCATTCTTTTACATAATGTTCTAATTCGAAATACTCCATGAAAAAGAATTTGGCGGTTAGCCTTCAGTCGCAGTTATTCATAGCTATATATTCCAAATCAGGGAATGATTTTTCAATCTCTCATGCAGAAACTTATAACTATTAAGATAAAATCTCTGGTTTTATTAATAAATGCTATTTAATTGGCTATTTTCAACGTCATCAAATTTCTTACTAAAAGTCAATAATTACCAAACTAATATTAGTAAATTTCAGAATATTATTTATAGCTTAAGAAATTTCGAAGCTTCATCTGATCCAAGTGATGTGTGAATAGCCTTGACTGGGGTTGTCTGAAATATATATTAGCAATAGTAAAATCTCAAATTTACAGTAAAAATTATGCATAATTGAAATACAGGGTAAGCCATAAGTAACTTGATATTTTAATTAGCCACAAAAATAAAAATAAAAACAACCACAAAGTCAAAGTATATTTTTTATAATGATCAATACATGGGATTTATAAAAGTTAAATTAAATGTTCAATCGCGCCGCCATTGTTTGCAATAACCATTTCACATCTTTTGTGCAAATTTTCTACTGAGCGGCGAAGTTCATCAACGGATATTTCATCGATTTCTTTAATGATCTTTTGTTTCAAGTCATCTAAATCATTGGCCCGATATGAATGAAAAACTCGTGCCTTTAAAGTTCCCCACAGGTAGAAATCTAAAGGCGATAAATCAGGCGACCTGGGAGGCCATGGAACTCCGTAGCCTCTTCCTATCACACGATTTTCTGGAAGCTGACTTGAGATAAAATCACGAGCTAAGACCGAAAAGTGAGGAGGCGCTCCATCATGTTGGAAGATAACAGATCGCATTTTACGTTTTCTTTTTAACTCAGGAAAAACCGAANCTAAAGGCGATAAATCAGGCGACCTGGGAGGCCATGGAACTCCGTAGCCTCTTCCTATCACACGATTTTCTGGAAGCTGACTTGAGATAAAATCACGAGCTAAGACCGAAAAGTGAGGAGGCGCTCCATCATGTTGGAAGATAACAGATCGCATTTTACGTTTTCTTTTTAACTCAGGAAAAACCGAATCCTTTAAAAGGTTTGTATAATTTTCCTGGTTTACAGTTTTATCAAAAAATACCGGTGTAAGTTTGTATCTAGCACTAAAAGCCATCCACACACAAACTTTTTGAGGATGTAGTGATTTTTGCTGTGGGGAACTTTAAAGGCACGAGTTTTTCATTCATATCGGGCCAATGATTTAGATGACTTGAAACAAAAGATCATTAAAGAAATCGATGAAATATCCGTTGATGAACTTCGCCGCTCAGTAGAAAATTTGCACAAAAGATGTGAAATGGTTATTGCAAACAATGGCGGCGCGATTGAACATTTAATTTAACTTTTATAAATCCCATGTATTGATCATTATAAAAAATATACTTTGACTTTGTGGTTGTTTTTATTTTTATTTTTGTGGCTAATTAAAATATCAAGTTACTTATGGCTTACCCTGTATATATATATATAGTGTTTAATTATT
>CABFPE010000024.1:146651-161156 GCA_900660155.1 Hofstenia miamia
GAGTAAGTAATTCTAAGTGATCCATTAATTGTGATGGATCATTGTAGTAGAAAACACTTTGACCCTTAATTATCTTTTTAACTTTTTGATTTTTGTGATTACCTGTAACTCCAGCAAGTTTTACCAATTTCCTAAACACTCTCCTAGGCTTTTCAGTGTATTTATCTTGATTGTTATTATATCTCTTTGTTAAAAGTTCTATGAAGGATTGATCAATTGGTTCAGAAATAATTGGCTTTCCATAAGGCATACCATTTTGATCTACATAGCAAGCTTCCAAAATATATTCTCTATATAATTTATCCATATCTTTAAATATAAGTCCAAACATGTTGTCATGAACTTTAAGCAGAAAAGATTTATTTTTCTTGAATCCTTGTCTTTGTATATTTCCATCCATAGTGTCAACCAATTGAGTACTTTCTTTTATAAATTTAATAAAATTTCTATATTTATCTAATTATTCCCATCTCTTACTAAGGCATCATAATTTGCTGTATTTTCATCATGTTTATCAACAACTTCATTTTGTTGATAGATAATTTCATTATAATGTGCTTGCTCATCATTTGTTAAATTCGTTTTTTCTGCAAATTCTCTTATTAAAAGTTCTAACTTATCATTTTTCTTTTCCAATATTTTATTTCCTTTGGTTATACTTGTCTTTATTTGACCAATATCTTTTATAATAACACTAATTTGTTTAATTATTTCTTCTCTTTCAGAATCATTGATTGTTTTAAGTTCATTTGGTAAAACTAAGTTATATTTATTTAGAACATCTATATCAAAATTGGTTTCAATTTGTGGAGNATGTGCTTGCTCATCATTTGTTAAATTCGTTTTTTCTGCAAATTCTCTTATTAAAAGTTCTAACTCATGATATTTCTTTTCCAATATTTTATTTGCTTTGGTTAAACTTGTCTTTTTTCCACCATTAACTTTTATAATATTATTTATTTGTGCAATAAGTTCATCTTTTTCAGAATCATTGATTGCTTTAAGTTCATTTGGTAAAGTTAAGCTATATTTATTTAGAATATCTATATCAAAATTGGTTTCAAGTAGTGGAGCCTTTGCTCCAAGAGAATTCTCATCTCCAAGAGAACTTTCATCTTCTAACTGTTGTAGATTATTAAGATTATATGGCTTCCAATCCTCTATTGCATCTTGTAATTGCCTTTGATTTTTTCTCATTTGAACTAATTCATTTGTTTGATCCCTTAGATTTTCTTTAATGACATTTGTTTGATCTTTTAATAGATCTCCTTGATCTGAAATAGTTTTTGTAATAGGTTTGTATGTTTCTTGTAAGTTGTACTGAACTTCATTTTGTTGGTTAATGTAGTCACGTTTTTGTTGTAAAAGCTTTTTTTCTTGCTTACTGACTTCATCTTCAAGATTTACTAGTTTTCTATATTCATCATAATCCATTATTATATAATTATTTTAGAAAATATTTTTTACCCACATCTTTTGCAATACAGGACATGTTGTCCCTTAACTCCTAAAATAAAGGACACTTTGCTGTGTGCTCATTACAAAGTTTCATTAAAGTTTTTATGTACTGTCTTCTTTTCTTTGTTCACAAAAAGAAAGTCATAATTAGACAAACTTTCAAAAAGGTCTGGATTAAAAGAATTATCCTTAGCAATTGAATTTTTGTCACGATTATCAACAGGAGTGTATAAAACCATGTGTGTACAATTTGTCCTTATTTTCTTTGGAACATTGTAATATGATTGTGAAATATATATTGCTGATATGTTCTGATGACGACCATCAGTGAAATGATTTGCAATTTTATTCTGTGTCTTTTCTGGGGCATTTACAAGGTCATCAAAGATAACTATTTTTCTACCTCCTGTTGTTGAATATTCATTAGTGTTTTTTAGAAATTCTTCTGGCAATATTTCCAAAACATTATAACCTATTTTATCTGATATTCTTTCCATTATTTTAATTAGATTTTGTATTTTTTCTTGATGAAAATTTGGAGTATAGATGTATAATTTATCATAATATATAAGAGGTCTTAAAATCATATCCATTAATAAATTAGTTTTTCCACATCCTGATTTTCCACATATAAGCATTCTAAAGTCTTCTGGTAAGAAATCTACTGGTGATTTGTCATTTTTCACTTTTGGAGTATCATAATTAATAATCTTCATTATATAAGGAAAAAAGAAAATATTTTTTTCACTTCTTATTTTATAGATGACAACTAATTTAACTTACTGTGTTAAAGAAAAAAGATTAACAGGTTCCATTCCAGGCTCAGGACAATTACTTACAACAAAAAATGGAAGAAATATGCTGAAATCAATTTGTAGCAATTGTGGAAGTAAAAAGACACAATTTGTTGGAAAGGGAAGTAAAGTTGGTGAAGGTCTTGATATTCATAAAGCAATTGGTTACCTTCCAAAACCAAAAGGAGGTTTCACACTTCCAAATCATAAATATACTGGACCATATAATCCTTTACAGAAACAATTGAAAAATAATGTACAGCCATATAATCAAATTGATGCTATTTCTAGAGAACATGATATATGTTATAACAAAGGTCAAAAGGGGAAAGCTAGCTGTGACAAACAAATGTTGAATAATTTAAGAAATGTTAAACCTAAGAATATCCGTGAAATATTTGATAAGTTATTAGTTTCAAATGTTATTGGTACAAAACATATGTTAGGTTTGGGAAGGAAAAAAAAATTTAAAAGAGACCCCCACAGGAAACTTTAGCTAATGAATTTCACAAACCAATTAAAAGAATTTTTAGAAGAAGACAGGTGATTGTAAATCACATAGATGAAATTTGGTGTTCTGACTTAGTTGATATGCAAAAATTTAGTAAATGGAACAAAGGTTTTAAATATTTGTTGATGATTATAGATGCATTTTCAAAGTATGGGTGGATTATTCCACTAAAAGATAAAACTGGACCTACTGTTAGAGATGCATTAAAGGATCAATTACATTCATCCTCTAGAGTTCCAAAATTTCTATGGGTTGATAAAGGAAAGGAATTTTATAATAAATATGTTCAAGAACTATGTGACAAATATAAAATAAAGATGTACTCAACAGAAAATCTTGAGAAGAATTCAATTGTTGAAAGATTTAATAGGACAATTAAAAATAAAATGTGGAAAGAATTCACAAAGCAGAATCATACACAATATTTGGATATACTTCCTAAAATATTAAATGAATACAATAATACAAAACATAGTTCTATAAAAATGACTCCAATTGAAGCTTCCAAAGAGAAAAATGAAGATGAAGTTTACAACAATTTGTACAATGACATTGAAAACCTAGATGCTTAGGAATCATTGCTTAAATTCAAATTTAAAGTAGGTGATAAAGTTAGAATAAGCAAACTTAAAAGGAAAGTTTTTGATAAAGGTTATACACCAAACTGGACTGAAGAAATATTTATTATTGATAAATTAAAATTAACAGACCCTATAACATACACATTGAAGGATTTAGCTGATGAAGAAATAAAAGGATCATTTTATGAAGAAGAATTGCAAAAAACTGATCAAGGTATATTTAGAATTGAAAAAGTGTTAAGAAAAAAGAATGGAATGGCCTTTGTTAAGTGGTCAGGATATCCTGATAAATTTAACAGTTGGATAAAAATCAAAAATATATAGAAACATTATTTTCAAAAATTTTTTTCTAGACAATATATATAGAGAGATGACAACAAGAAAAAATATCACTTGTGAAACTTGTAATTTGACAATTGCTAAGAAAAATTATAATGCACATATTAAAACTAAGAAACATTTAAAAAATGTAGAAAAGAATCATGATTTTACAATTAATGGATATATTCCAACAGTTAAGATAAATAAAAATTATGTTAATGCAACTGTTAATTTTAAGGGTAAAAACTCATTAATTCCATTTGCAGATATTATTACATTGTTTACAGAAACATTAATAAAATATTTTAATATAATCAACCAACCATTAAAATATAATGTCTCATTTTATTTAAAATTTACAAAAGGTTTTGAAGATACACGTAAAGATGTAATAGTTCCTTATCAATTTAAAATGAAAGAAATAAAAGCTAAAAATGAAGTAAATAATATTAATATTTCCTCAAAATTAAAGGAAATTATTGATGATTTTGAAAAATTAGAAGGATCAAACTGGGTATTCATTGGAGTGCATAGTATAAATATTAAAATGTACAAAATTTCTTGGGGTGGAACATATGTTAAATTACCAATTAAATCATCTTCAATTTTAAATATTATTAATAATGATGATAAGTGTTTTTTGTGGTCAATAATTGCAGCACAACACCCTAGTTCTACTAATCAAAATAGAACATGTGTTTATGAAAAATATCTAGATAAATACAATTTAAAGGGAATAACATTTCCAATAACAATGAATGGAATTGAAAAATTTATTGAGCAAAATGGAATAAAAGTTAATGTTTATGAGCTAAAAGTTTGGGGGGAAAGTTCAACTTCATATAATGTATTACCTATTTATTATTCTGATGAAAATGCAATTGATTTGGGGGTGTATGAAAATCACTTTGTTCTAATAAAAAACTTGAAATGTGTATTATACAAGGGTTTAAGTAAAAATGAACTATACTTTTGTAAGAAGTGTTTGTTAAAATGTAGAAAAAAGTCAACTTTTGAAAATCATATTAGATTATGTAAAAATGAAGACACAACACAATTATATTTTCCAAAAGAAGATCAAATTAAATTTAAAAATTATCATTATAAAGTAGATGTTCCATTTAGAATTTATGCAGATTTTGAATGTTATAATGAAAAGGTTGAGAGTAAATGTAATTTATCTGATGTTGATAAAACTACAATTTTATGTAATCAATTACCTATTGCTTTTGGAATATATGTAAAATCAGATATACCTGAATTATGTAAGTCAAAATACATCTCTTATTTTGGAAAAGATTGTGTTGAAGTATTTGTTCAAAAAATTAAAGAATTAGAAAACAAGTTCTTCTTTATGTTTAAACGTGACATTTCAATGAAAATTACTAAAAAAGAAAATGAAGAATTTAAAAATGCAAAGGAATGTTATTTATGTGGATGTACAAAGGACTCTTTAGTAAGAGATCATTGTCATTTAACAGGTAACTACAGAGGTGCAGCTTGTAATAATTGTAATTTGATGGCTCAAAAACAACGAATGGCTTTTGTACCTTTGTACTTTCATAATTATTCACGATATGATTCACATTTATTTTTCAATGAATTATTTAAATGTAAAGACAAGTTGGTTATAAAACCCCTATGTAAAACTGAAGAAGAATATATTTCTGTACAATATGGTTGTATAAGGTTTTTAGATTCTTACAGATTTCTTGCATCATCATTAAATAATTTAGCAAATAATCTTGAGAAAAAGCCTATTCTAGAAAAATATTTAGGACAATGTGAACTTGTACAATCTAAATTAGCCTATCCATATGAATTTTTTTGATACTCATAAATCTTATGGAAAACTTCCAGATAAAAAATCAGACTACTTTTCAACTCTAACTCAAAAGGTTCCAAATGAAGATGAAATAGAAAGAACTAATAAAGTAATTAAAAAGTATGACATTAAATCTGGAAAAGAATTGACAATGTTGTATTTAAAAGTTGATGTCCTATTACTAGCAGATATTTTTGAAAATTTTATTAAACTTGGTAAAGACAAATATGGTTTAAATCCGTGTTATGCCTACTCATTACCTGGATACACTTGGCAATGTGGATTAAAATTTACAAATGTTCAATTAGATTATTTGAAAGATCCTGACATTGTACTTTCAATTGAACAAAATATTCGCGGGGGGATAAGTTCTGTAGTTGGGATAGATATATTAAATCAACAGATGAAAATAAAATTTTGTATATTGACGCAAATAATTTATATGGTTGGGCAATGAAACAAAACCTTCCTTATAGTGATTTTAAGTTTTTAGAAGTAAATGAGGATCTAATTGAAAAAATAATCAGAACTTCTGATAACAGTCCTTTTGGATACTTTATTGAGTGTGATTTATCATAACCAAATAAATTAAAAAATAAAACAAAAAACTTTCCGTTTTGTCCAGTTAAAAGAAAGGTAGACCCTTCTGAATATAGTGAATATCAAAATCAAATTGCTCTTAAAAGTGTTTAACAAAGTTGTGAAATGAATTTCACTCCTACACCAAAGCTTATTTGTGATCAACATGATAAAACATTCTATTTTTGCCATTATAGGCTATTAAAGTTTTATCTACAAATGGGTATGGAAATGGGTAAAGTGCACAGAGTAATTTCATTTAAACAGAAAAAAGTTTTAGAAAAATACATTGACCACAACACTAACATGCGTTCAAAAGCAAAAAATAGTTTTGAAAAAGATTTTTATAAACTTTTAAATAATGCTTTCTTTGGAAAAACTTGTGAAAATATTAGAGGACGGATTAATGTAAAAATGTTTAATAAAACTGAGACTACTGAAAAATTAATTAAGGAGCAAAGTAAGTTAGAATTTAAAACACATTCTGATTTTGACAATTTTCCTGTATATAATTACCATCAAACTAAATTGAAGTTTGATAAACCAATATATCTTGGATTTACTGTTTTAGAACTTTCAAAATAGTTAATGTATGAAACTTATGATGTATTACAACAACTTTTTGGTGAAAATAATATAACTTTGAACTATATGGATACAGATAGTTATCATTTTGAATATAAAAACTAAAGATATAAATAATGATTTGAAAATGCTTAATGATGATTATGAATTATTTGATTTTAGTAATTTTGATTAGAATCATGAATTATTCAATGAAAGATTTAAAAAGATTCCTGGTTATTTTAAGATAGAAACACCTGAAAGTATTTATTTAGATTAGTTTGATGCTTTGAAGAGCAAAATGTATTCATATAAAGTTAATGATAAAACACTTTGAAAGGAATAACAAAAGTTGAGAAAGAAAAGTTAACTTTTAAAGATTATAAAAATTGTTTAGAAACAAATAAAATTGGTGTTTCAAACAATTATACATTGAGAAATATAAAACATAAAATTAGTTTTAATTCTACAGAGAGGAATTCTCTCTCACCATTTGATGATAAAAGGTATTACTTAAATAATAATGAGAGTTTTCTATATAGCTTCTTTTAAATTTTTAAGGATTTGTATTTATTTTAATATTTTCTGGTTGAATCAAAATTTATTATTTGATAAAATTTCGTCTTTAAATTGTACCATATTACCCATGGAAAAATATATTTTCTTGTAAGGAGAACTTTGTTCTCTGTAGTGAAATTATTTTCACTCTTACTTATATATACAAATGACAGAATATAAGAACTATAACTTATACTTAACTAATAGTCAATTAAATAAATTGAAAAAAAACTATTAAGAACTCAAGTCCTATAACTATAAGGGTTACTAATACTAACCAAGGAACTTCTGTTCCATTTCTTTTAACAGAAAGACAAATAAACCAATTAGAAAAAGCAAAGAAAATAAATCAAGCTTGTGATATTAAAATTTCTACAACACAACTTAATGCAATGAAATAAAATGGTGGTGCTTTGGGCCACTTACTTATGGCAGGTGCTCCATTAATTGGAAAGTATGCAGTAGCACCATTAGTTACTGGTGCAATGCGAGCCTTGGGAAGAAATTCAGTCAATAAAGTATTTGGAAAGTGTTTAAAACAAGCAATTCCAGGAGAAGGTATGCGATTAAATACACCTAAAGGAAATGGGATGAAAATTGGACCTCCAGGTTCAAAAGGGAAAGGAATGCGATTAAATACACCTAAAGGAAAAGGAATGCAGATAAAAAAAAACTATTCAGTTTAAACTTTAGTAANTTATGTAATAATCTATATGTAATTGCCTCATCTCAATTATTGTTCTAGTGATCATTTCGTAAGTCGTTTTTAGTTAATACTATCTATATACATTTAAATTTTAGAATAGCTGTGCAAAAGGTAAGCATTCATACTTATTTTTAACAAACTTAAGCTGAAGTCTGTTCGATGCTATAAGGTCAGCTACTATTGACCTTGATGCTATTTATTAGCATTTACTTTAACGTATGGTTTATATTTGTTTGGGCTGAGTACTGATTTTACACTGTTAAGCAGCCATTTTGCAGCTAATATTTTCAAGGAGCCTAAAATAAAAGCAAAAGCAGCATTAAATTTTATTAGTAAATACATTTCTCAAGTGGCTGGTTTAAGGCTCTCAATAAGCGCTTAAAAAGCGGCGAAAATACGCGCGTAATAAGCATTAAAAAGGTACCAAAATCGCGCGTTTTAAGCGCGGATTTACAACCATAAAAGAGCTATATTAGAGCCCAAAATAAGCGCAAAATCAGCGTTAAATGTTACTTGGGATGCCAAGTAAATTACCTGTCTTTGCCACCAAAAAACGTTATGCCACAAAAATGCCACGTGGCTTTGCTATTGGGGTTGTATCTTTAAATTTTAACTTTTACAATTTTTTTTGAAAATTTATCGTCCATAAGAAATGATATTGACATTAACAGAATATTTAAAAAATTCAGAATCTTGTAATGTACTAAAACTTCTTTCTGTTTTTCTGAAGAGAAAAATATAATTTTGTTTGCTATTTAGGAATTTAGCATGAACATATTTAATTTGATTTTTAAATTACAAATAGCTCCATTATATATATATATATAAATTACATTTTTATTAAATAAATAAAAGATTAACAGTTTATTTTAAGGCTGAGAAATGAATTCTAGCTGTCTGCTATGCAACTGAAGTTACGACAGATGTTAACATGGATTAAGTGTCGGAACTTTTAAGATAAGCCATATTTTTTGTTAGTCATGTAAATATGTTGAATGAGTTAATAATTTGCAACAGATATATTCTGTAGCAGAAACATTGTTGATAACACCTTAAACTTTTAACAAAAATTGATTTTATTAACATACATATAAATGTGGGAAATATTTCTCCCAAACATGCGTACATGTTAATGTGCATAAGACGTTGTCCTGCCTACAAGTGATAGGTAAAAATGGACTGTCCAAATTCAATCAGTGTGGTCGAATTAATATGAAACATGATATGCCTTTCCAATTAAGCTATACGATTTTGAACAACGGTCAATGCAATTGTTGAAGAGTATTAGACTTATGCTTATAGATACATGAAAATTTTCTATTTGCATAATTTGAACTTTGCAATTGCTTAAAAATGCTCGTTTCAACACACAATAAATGAATTGAAGCATATTTGCCTAACTTGGATGCAGCCTTTCTGGATCCAAAATTAAAATACATGTATGTGAAAAAAAGTTGTTTCTTGTCATTTACGTAATTCATCAAAAATAGGAATTGATAATTCATATGATTTCATTATACACATAAAGCCATACTATAGAGATCAACCTTAAGAGATAAAATGGAAAATTTAATATTTGAATATGTTGCATTGCAAAAATATCTAAATCAGGAAACTCAGTCATAAACTAAATTCACCAAAAAAACATTTCAATGAAATTGGCTAATAAGATAAAATCAATACATAATTCCAACACATGATTATACATGATATATTTCGAATGTTATGCGTAGAAATGAAGCTGAATTGTAAGTATGTTTTAACTAACGCGACATTACAAAGGGTATCATTGTTGAGAGAGCAAGAATTGCTATCCTATCAATGAGGCAATAATGCAAAAGTTAGTGAACACCACAAATTACTATGGAATGAAGTGGACTTGTAAACTGCTTTGAGTCTGAATCAAACAAAGTTCTCCTTAAAAGAAAATATATTTTTCCATTTAAAGATTTCATCTGTAGTGAAATTATTTTCACTCTTACTTATATATACAAATGACAGAATATAAGAACTATAACTTATACTTAACTAATGGTCAATTAAATAAATTGAAAAAAAAGTATTAAAAACTCAAGTCCTATAACTTTAAGGGTTAGTAATACTAGCCAAGGAACTTCTGTTCCATTTCTTTTAACAGAAAGACAAATAAACCAATTAGAAAAAGCGAAGAAAATAAATAAAGCTTGTGATATTAAAATTTCTAAAACACAACTTAATGCAATGAAAAAAAATGGTGGTGCTTTGGGCTCCTTACTTATGGCAGCTGCTCCATTAATTGGAAAGTATGCAGTAGCACCATTAGTTACTGGTGCAATGGGAGCCTTGGGAAGAAATTCAGTCAATAAAATCTTTGGAAAGGGATTAAAACAAGCAATTCCAGGAGAAGGTATGCGATTAAATACACCTAAAGGAAATGGGATGAAAATTGGACCTCCAGGTTCAAAAGGGAAAGGAATGCGATTAAATACACCTAAAGGAAAAGGAATGCAGATAAAAAAAAACTATTCAGTTTAAACTTTAGTAATCCCCTTTCAAATTATGATATTTTACAATTTATGAAGAATATTAAAAACTTTAAAGGGATCTTTTCTAGAAATACTTTGAAAAATTTGGGTTTTGGATTTTATGTTTGTAATTTAGACCGTTCTTCAAATACTGGCACACATTGGATAGCATTTTATTATTTTAAGGATACTAAAGAGTTTGGCTCTGTCAATCTTGAGTATTTTGATAGTTTTGGCCTACCTCCATTTCAAAGTATTTTTTCAATATTTAAAGATGTTAAGGATAATATTAAGTACAACAGTTCACAATATCAACAAAGTTCTAGTGTATTATGTGGATACTATTGTATTTGGTTTATATATGAAAGATGTAAGGGAAGAGATTATTTCTCAATACTTAATGATCTTTACAAGAGAAAGTGTGAGAGATATAAAAATGAGGAATATATTAAAAACTATTTTCTAACCTCTTATATAAATGGGATTTAATAATAGTGGAATACCTGGAGCTACACATTCTTATCAAGAAGGTTACAATAATAACATTGAAACAGATGTTAAGCTCATAAAATACAAAATAAATCAAATTGAAAATAATAAGTTAGATATATCAGGGTATAATCTTTTCAATAGAGATTTAAATATGCGCAATGAGAAAATTATAAATGTTCGTGATGGTGAACAAGAAAAGGATACTATTAACAAACAACAAATGGAAGATAATGTTGAAAAAAGACTTGCAAACAATGAAAACAAGATTTTGCAAATTATTAAGCAATCTAATGCTCAATTATGTAGTGTTGAGTCTATGCATAATTTCTATTCAAATTTACAAGACAATTACCAAAAGAATATTCAATTATTTGAAAGAACTGAAGGAGGAAAAACATTTGCTAAAAATTATGAACGTGGTTTTAAAAAGGCTTATGCAATATCGCAATTCTCTGAAAAAATATGGTTATTTGGTTTGATAGAAACTTTGGAAACTACTGGAGCTGCTTATAAAAATCAATTTTTTAAAACTGAAAGCCATGAGCAAGCTTTAGATTTTCCTACCTATGGTGATAAAGGTTTTGACAAAATGTCAATAGAAAATGGTTATAATTATGTTAGAGATGCTCATAGCTGGATTTCACTTTCAGGAATTTGCATCTTATCAAAAAATCACTATAATATGCTACATTTAAAAAATGATGTATACTATACAATAATTAATACCTTTGTACATCTTAGAGGTAAGTATGTTTTTAGAACTGCTGAAATTTTGTCTAGCAACATTACTTTATTTACTTTACCAAAAGAAGCATGGCCTCCAAAAACAATAAGATTTGCAGTAGTTTGTGAAAAATCAAAAGATGTTTATATCCAAATTAGTAAATTTGGTGAATTGTCTGTACACAATTTAATAATAGAAGAAACATTTGTTTCCCTAAATAATATATATTTTGACACCACTGATTTGTTTTGGAATGATATTGAATTAAATACTAACAACAGTGATAATATTAGAGGAATGGAATTTGATACCAAATTTAAAAACACTTATATTTCTGATTTGCAACATTGTCAATATAAGGTAATTGGTACACAAGTTTTCTTTAGAGGAATATGCCAAAGGGGTATGCATAACTTGAAAAAGCGTGCAAATATAATTAAAATTAATCATGAACTTGCATATAGTTTAGACTATAGTAAATTACTATTTGGACTAGCTACATCTAATGGTATAATTCGGTGTGATATTTCACATGAGAATTGTCCGTTTTGGCTGTTTGCAAGTGACACAAGGCCTATAAAATGGATTGGTTTGCAAAATTTGACATATTTCCTTCCTAAAACAAATTATTGAAATTAATTTTTTCTAATCTCTTAAGGGTAATCATATAACCTGGAAATTTTTTTTTTCATTTTCCTTATATAGCAATGAGTAAAAGAGTTCAAATTGTAAGTGAATCAATTATACTGAAAACAGGTAATAATACCAAAACAGGAGAAATTGAAAAAACTTATGGAGTTCAATCTATGGGTTGTTCTAATGAAACAAGGAAACGTGAATTAACCAGTCCAAAAGAAGTTATAAAATATGTAATACATAACTTTAAAATACAAAAATTTAATTATCCTAAGTTAAATCCTGTGATTCTCAAGACTTGTTTAGCTTACCAACGTCTTTATATGGTTAATTTTGAAAAGAAAATATCTATAAATGATATATTAGATAAGTTCAATCAGGAAATTGGTTTGATTGGTCCAGGAGAAGGATGTTTAACAAACCTATTTGAATATTTATTTGGAANGTGAATTAACCAGTCCAAAAGAAGTTATAAAATATGTAATACATAACTTTAAAATACAAAAATTTAATTATCCTAAGTTAAATCCTGTGATTCTCAAGTCTTGTTTAGCTTACCAACGTCTTTATATGGTTAATTTTGAAAAGAAAATATCTATAAATGATATATTAGATAAGTTCAATCAGGAAATTGGTTTGATTGGTCCAGGAGAAGGATGTTTAACAAACCTATTTGAATATTTATTTGGAACTATTCAATGTTGTCATACACATTCAATCCTCCATGACAGTTATGGTCGATTTTATAATGAATATGGATTGGGTAGGGGTTATTGTTATGCTATTAAAAGTAGTTGTAATTTCTTGAAGAAAAATCCTTTGTTAGGACATTTGACAGGTTTTATATTTTGCTTAAGAAATAGGGTGTAATTAAAAGAGAGGCAGGAATTCTTGGGATGTCTGTAAAAGGCAGGTTTTCTAAAAAATGCAAAATATTGCGCAAAAACATATTGGTACATAGTTGAAATTGGGGTATAATTGAATAATTATTTATACGGGTATGGCCGTAGTTTTTTTGACTCATGGTTGCCAAATCCAGAATTTCTAAAAAAACACTTTTTTTCTTATCAAAATCAATAGAAAAGTGTAAAAAGTTATTAAAAAATGTTCATTTTGAGGAAACTGCATATATAGAACCCTATATATTATTACTACTTTCAACAACAAAAAATTTATAATGTTAATGAAATATTTGTCACCACCAGACGACATTATTATTTTCATATGACTCATTACTCCTAAAATTCTCTTGAATAAGAAGCGCAGTTTGTGCTTTGTTCTGAAGACAGACAATGTGTAAAATAAAGCTGCATGGAAGTTTTTACTATTTTTATATTATGTCGTCTTGTAAACAAAAAGCAAATCCTGCTTTGTTGTGCTCTGTTCATCAATGGTAAAAATGCAAATTTAACTCAGAATTCAAAAAATTTAATTGGAAATTTTTTAATTATTGTGAGAACGAATTTTCCCCATCGTATATTTGCTCTATTTGTCAAATGAGTTTTTATTGCAAATCTAGACGTAATTTTATATTTATTCGATTAACTATTTGGACAGAATGCGCCAGTCACAGTGTAATGTAATCTAATCATATGTGGTCAAATTAAGAAGAAAGAAGAAGAAACTAAGACTGAATATTAAAATAAAATATTAAATGTACAAACATATGCTTATGATTAATTAATTATTTGTAAATTTATAGTGCAGTAATTTTTGAGATTAATTCATGTGGCAAAAAGGCACTAGACCTAAATCGCCAATGCTAATTAAGGCAGAAGTGCGTCATCAGCAGACGAACGAAATTTAAAGGATTTGAAATTGTCAACAACTGAAATTAGCAGGTACTAGTTAAATATTTGATTGTTTGTTAATTTTTCACTATAAAAGTTGTGTGATTGATCAGTTTGGTGATGAATTGAATTTACTGGATTTACGTTATGTTTTTGTATCAGGTTATTTTATTTAATAGAATGGAAAGCTAAACGTTCGAGCTCTTGGATATTCTAGATGGTGGTTCATGACTCCAGTTAACGGGAGCATCGTTTATAGCCGGTGCTTACCCGAGGTGCTCATAGGTTAGGTATAAGGATAGGGATTTTTATTCGTATTAGCTTTCCTATCGTTCATTGTTTGTACTACTGTAATTATTACATTATGCTATTACATCTAGCCCTATTAGGAAATTACGAAATCAGTTTGTGTTATCTTGTACAAGATTTATTACATATGATTACTAGTGGATTGACGTCCTA
>CABFPE010000024.1:161926-173743 GCA_900660155.1 Hofstenia miamia
TTTAATGGCTCCTTTGGATATATTTTTCTATTATTTCAATTTGTAAAGTGCAATTAAAATATATATTTTCAATGTTATTTATTCATTCTACGAAAAAGTTTTAAGCTTATATTTTTCAAATTTCTAATAAGTTGGATGTCAAAAACCAAATAATTATGTAAAAAGTGTTAAATATTAATATTGTAATTTTGGTACTAGAGGGTTTGATGCCACTAAATTTCATATTTAAAAACATTGGGGGATGTCCATAAAAGGAGGTTTTCTAAAAAATGTAAAAAATTGGCTCAAGAACATATTGGTACATAGTTAAAAAGGGGGTATAATTGAATAATTATTTATATGGGTATGGCTGTAGTTTTTTTACTGCCTTGCTGCCAAATCCAGAATTTCGAAAAAACACCTTTTTTCTTATCAAAATCAATAGAAAAGTGTAAAAAGTTATTGAAAACTGATTATTATTAGAAACCTGCATATATACAACCCTGCTTTTCTTTACTACTGGCGAAAATTTTAACAGCAAATACTTTTCTTTTAAATTAGCTTACATGTAGTTTTTTATGCATTTATTTTTAGCTTGTTTATTGTATGTGTTGTCAAGTTTGTAAATATTTGTGTAATAATAATAATAATAATAATAATAATAATAAATAATTTATTAGCCTTTGCGACCTATGATCGATTTTACAGGACAAATTTTAAATTATATGCAGTAGTCTATTTTATTTTCTCGTCGACTCTCTACACTTGAAAAGAATTCTTCCTCAAATTAGTTCGGCTGTTATATGAGACGAATTTTCGAGCATCTCGTAAATTACAGTTTGGCTTTTTGACATCTGGCTGTAACCAATGCAATGGATGGTCTTCACCATTGGATAATTCATACCATAATTTCTTGCATAGTTCTTCACGACGATTGTATAAATTTTGTGAATTGAGATTTTTGCATATAGTATTATAGTTTTTATTGGGCGATATCAATTTGAAAGCACGTTTTTGAATTCTTTCTATTTTTTGGATTGGGAATTTGTTAGTGCATGATGCCAAAGTGGGCAACAATATTCGAGTATCGGTCTAATGAGATAATTATATACAGAAAATAGTTCCTTCACTTCACAACCACTGCGTTTAAGCAATTTCATAAAATGTAACCGCTTTGCTGCCTTTTTAACAATATAGTTAGTGTTAGTTTTCCATTTTAAATGTCTTTGGAAGAAAACACCTAGATGCTTTATTTCTTTTGTGCCTTCTATTAATTTCCAATCTATTTCTATTTCAAGTGGCGAATTAAATTTTGTCAAAGGACAAACAATGTAGTTCTTTAGTTTTACTGGTGTTTATTTGCATTAAAGATATATATATTTTTGTAAATATTGTACATATAATCTTTGCGGATTTGTCAACATGTGTTGTGACATTGGATAAACAAAAAAATCGAAACTGATCTGCGTACAAATATGTGCATTATTATTGGCTAATTAGGCTAGAATTCATAATGATTTTCACTAGTTTTAAAATTGTCTTCAATGGTAGGAAACCTTGTCATCACTTGTTGAGATTGAAATGGAATATTCTGCTAAAGATTAGATTATCAAAGGCTATGATTTAAATACATGTAAATACTTTGTAAATTATAGATTAATAAAAACAAATGAAATGAAAGAATTAAATATATTTTCGAAATAATTTAAGAACGTGGCAAAATATGCTAAATTCATTCCCGCAAGATTTTCAATTTCGAAATGAAGTATTTGATTTTTCTCTCTCTCATTTTTCTTGTAGAATGCTCGAAAATTTTTAAAATCAACTATAAAATTGGAGTGAGAGGCGGGTTAAGGACAAGTTCTTGCAACTTAAACGAAAAAGAAGACATAGCAAACCGCATTGCAAATTGGGCAAGCAAACATCGAAATGCGCATGTAGATCAAGCTATTGAATTTGCAGTCAAAGAGATGGAGAAGGCCAAATTCGCTAAAAAGTGCTGCGAGGAGGTTATCCAGGTTCTTGATGCCCTCAAACAATACAATTTTGACAAAGCATCAGTATTAAGCGCTGAGAATACAGTAATTATGGCAAAAAACAAGCCTACAGAAAAGGCACGAGTTAAAGAGCTTATTAGAAAAAACAATTATTGTCAATAGAAGTCATCCACATAGGAAAATGATATAGAATTTGAAATATGACTTACATTACTAAATGTTGATTACACATGTATAGATTTTTTGTTTAAATAAATTTTATTTAGTTCAATTGTTTAAATGTGGCATATCTTTATACCTTAAAACAAACCTTTAGTATTTTAATAAATGACGTATATAATCCAAAATCATGATTTTTCCCAAAGAAGCATATTTCTTTCATAGTAATTATTATTACATTAATAAAAAAATATTAGTAATAGTAATGTTGAATATGTACCAAGCTGAGATAGGGTTATATTAAGTAAGGCTTTACCAAATTATAGCATGTATTTTCCTTTTCATAGCAGGTACGACTCCAACATTGTGCCTGCTAATTGATTTCGAGGTATCTAATATCTACTTACAACCTTTGTAATTTCGACAATAATGGAAGTTCGTCTAGATCGACAGCAGTGAAATGCAGGGCTGAAACCCGACGCAGAGCCATACAACGGAGGAAGGTTCGATACTGATACTATGCAGCAATCACCATTTACATACAAATCAGTTTTAAAAAAATATAATTAAAAAAAAATATTCAAGTTGTACTGATTTTAGTTTCTTTGAACCTCTATTATTTTTTGATGTGCATGTAAGTTTTGTTTAATTTGTCCATGATCTCATCAGAATAATATAAATCGATTTAGAAAGATCGACTTGAATTGCACTGATATATATATATATAGTTTCCAAATTAGATAAAAATTGTCAATTAATGTCGTTCTTCGAGTGGGATCTGAGTTTTGATACATTTATAAATTATAAATATCGTATTATTCTTTTAATGAATTATTTCATAAAAATTGAAATAGTTGATGTGAAGGTTACCTAATATGTTTAGTGAGTAGTTATTGCTAGGAATATCTAAAATTTCATTGCATTTAAACTTTATATACTCTTCTACAAAAAGTTCTTATTTGAATTATAAGTAACCTCAATTAAATCATTTTCCGAAGAATTTGTTGGTGATTTAACTAATTTCGATCTATAAAGTTTCAAAAAAAAGATCGGATATCAATTCTTTTTTAGGGATCATTAAAATTTTTGTACTATAGTCATAAGACCCCACTTCTAATTATCCTATTCTTAAAAAATTTTGAAAATTCCTTGGACTGGATTGACCAAATTTGGATTGATAGGATTGTTCAGTTTCTGTAATAGCATAGCAATAATTAAATTTGAGCCGAACTGAGTTGCAGTTTTAAGAAAATGATTTCTATTTGAATATAATATATTTTAAATTGTAAATTTTGTAAATTTTTAAGGTTACATTCATCTAAAGTTGTGCCAGGATTTAATTCTATATCCTCTTCTAGGATAATTGAATTACTATAAAATAATTTTAGATGAAAGTAAGAATATTTTTGCTAAATTTTGGTGATATAAGTCATAATAGTGCTGATAATGCAGTGTAGGGTGGGATAAACAGCGGGTGTTGGTATTAGAGCACGGCGTGTGATGTAGGATTGTGCTTTAGCGCATCGGTCAAAATTCTGAAACTTTCAAAGGATAGTGAAGGAGATGAAACACTGCAATGAGCTCAGGTGGATAGGGCAAACAATAAGGCAAAGTGTTTGTTGTTTTCGTAACTAGAATCAGCAAAAAAAATTTTTTGGAAGCTGAGTGCATTTGATAGCTCTCTGAAACTTATACAGAAGACTGGAATGAAAGTGAAACTTCAAAACCGCTCAAACAATTATATGCTCACCAACAGCTGCTAACGAATTGTGCGTTTGATACAGCAAATGAAGCAATTTTATTGCTCAATAATGAATATTAAATCGCAATATGCTTTAAGTATTGTAGAAAAAAGCCACAAAAATAAAAAACAGCAATTCTGTTATTGTGACTGTTGTATTGATACATTATTTTCTATGTCATGTATTGAGCCATATTAAGGCCAACTTTCATAGCATTGCGCCAACTCTAAGAAATTTAACACAAATTTGAGTAAAATAGTTTCTAGTGAAATAGAACCTTTTAAGAGCGTCACCTTATATATGAGCCACCCTAATATATATATATATATTTATATATATATATATATAAGTTGTTTTAATCTAGAGTATTACACATTTTGATGCAAAGCTGCAATTGAATAAGGCAAATTTTAATATATTATAATTTATAGTTCTAACAAAAGACAAATTTTGACATTTCTAGATCTCAATTATTTGCATGTTTTCTCATTTTTCAGGGAACTTCAATTGCGAATGCTTCTGTTGCCTTAGTTAGTCTATATTTATACGATATTTTACATATATAAAACCATTTTACTTAAAATATTCCAGTTGAAACTATTTCCCTGGAAAGCCCTGCACACACCAGGGAGATGTTTTAGCTCCCATGAAATCTCCCAAGAAATTAGTCATCTGTAACATCTCGATCGATGTTGAAGACTATTTTCGAAGACCTTGCACACAGCTGCGGCAGCTCCCAGAAACAATTTAAATACATAATTCAACAAAATGTTTGATGCAACTCAAATACATGTTCTTTTTTGCAAATTTTAAAACAGCTTCCCAAACAGCAAGGTTTCACGGACTATTGATGTCCGATTGTTGCCTCTATTGTTGACCATAGGTGAAGTTTGGCAGCTGTGCCATTAATGGCCCAATAATAAATCCAACAATGACCCAAAAATGAAGGCTTTTGAAGCGTTTTTCTCAAATTATTCATGTGATACAAAATACAATGTTCAAAATTTTTATATAATAACATTTAATAGATTATAAAATAAACTAAACTAGCTGCAATCACTATTGTAATATATTTTTGCACAAGGTATAATTTTTTACAGCACTAATATATATTCATTATTTAGAGTGTAAATATATTTGAAAATATTCGATAAAATTTTTTTGAAATCATTTGAATTTGCCTAAAAGAACTTTATTATTGGTTCATATTTGGAGATATGGTGGCCATTAATGACCCAGCAGCCATACGTCAATAATGGTCGATAATGGAAAAAATTAGTGTTATCAATGCCCCATGAATCCTTGTTGCTTGGCTTCTTAAAGTGATTTTTTTTGTAATTTTAATGAGAGATTACAAGCAGAAAGAATAATTATATACAATTCTATTGAATTAAATGTTTATCCTTATAAAATATTATTCAATGTTATAAAACAAACTATACAAGTGACTATATTTCTGAATACAGTGCGCTTTACGGGGATTTATTCATTTTAAGAATAGATAGAAATACTTAGGTTTTGTCTGTTATATAACATGCGTTAGGTATTGTCTACCGTGCGCTTATGCGAGAAAAAAAATTTCAAGCATGTCTCCTGCCATCTTTATAAAAAAGGTGCCACTCGAAAAATACTAAAATTACCAATTTTATTTCATTCTATTTATTTGAAGAAACAAAATCTGCAAGATTTCATTGTTGTGCATCGCATTTTCCATAGATTTAAGCAACTCCTGAATATAGTCTAATTAACATCTTAAAATTTCTTTTTTTGGGAATCAATATGTGCTTCTATATGTACTTCTATTATTGTAGTTAAGTGTCGTCTGGTTTCGCTGATGTATGAATAATTGCATTCATAACAGTTATAATTCGTTGCATTCGAATGAAAAAGGTTGTTTGGTTCATTCTAAACTTTGGAAATTAATATTAATTGTGATATCAACATGTAATGAAAATATGTATTTACTGAAAAAAATGAATTATTATTATCTTTGAAATCAATTATGGCAGAAAAATCTGTTATCCAGCAAATGCATATCTTGATTATGTATAAATTCCAAGAGAAATATTACTTGCCAAAATTTACAGATTGCCAGATAACTTGTTTTCATTTTAATGCAAAGAAATTTAGATGAGTCCAGATGCAAATCAATGGGTACTTTATTTTGCTTACTATAATATAGCTTAAACCGTAATCATTACTTCTCATAGAACATGTCAACGCAAGAAACTAACAGTACCAGGCACGAACAATACACATATATAAGTCATTCAATTATGTCGGATTTGTGCGGGATACTGTTTGCTTAAATTTATACCAATAATGCTCGATGGGATTAAGGTCTGGTGATGAGCCGGTCCAAGGTCCAATAACAGAGACATTGCTACGAGCGAATCACTTGAGCACGGTGACAAGGTGCCCCATCATGCAATGATAGATTTGCATGCACAGTGACGACTTCTATAGACTTATTTTGAGAATTTGAGCAGAATCGTCTGTTAGCTAATTAAAATTTATGTTTGATAAGACCTAATATTGAATAATAAATTTTTAATTTAGAGTTCTCTGGTGTGGATATGATTATAACTGTGTGTTCGCCAAGGTACTAGAATCTTGCGACACCGAGGCCACCTTTCTAATTTCAATCAGGACCCTTTTGATTTAATGTCTGCATTAATATTTTAACAATTTTATTTGCTAAACTAAAAAATGTTTGTAATATCTCCGTTTAGAATTCTATTTGATTGAAATCTGTATAAGTTTGGACATTTCATGTCAGCACAAAACAAGAATAATATGTTCGGATGTGGTCGGGGCCGAATCCTGACAGTCCGGATCGGTACTGAAAATTGAACATGTGATTGGGCTTCGAACAAATGCATGGTGCTGCAAGTTTCTACAAGGCATTCTATTGTCATTGGTAAGATATTAACTGAGCTCCAATATTCGCTCCGATCACTTTCTGATTCATGCCATCTTTCTTTTTATTAAAGTTTATTTTTATTGAATTCACGTCAATTCAAAACGAGCTGTGAACATCAATTCAAATATGATTTAAAACAAAGCAACTTGCACTGCAGAGAAGCAAATTAAGCGCTACACATAAGTGGAATCTTAAAGCTAAAAGGTTTCAACAACTGCATACTTGAGATTTTAGTAAGATCTCAATAGCTAATAATGTTTTTACGTAAAATTTACTTAGGCTTATGCTTTAAAGAGCATAGCATTTTAAATGTCATCAACTGAAGCTTGATTTTGATTTGCTAGTAATATTCATCTATAGTAATGCTCAGTGGATTTTAAAAAAAGTTCTGTTTCGGTTTCTTACACCTCAAAACTGGGGTATTAGCAAAGAGTTTTCAAAGAGAAAACGATATCTTTAACGTTGTACTCTTTCATAAGGAAAGTTAGGGTCTTGAGTTTTGGGGTTAATCTTGAGTTTTGGGCAGCAGTGTTGCAAGTGGGTCAATCCTATTAACCCAACGACCCACAGTGACCCACATTCAATTAACCTATAACCCACACACTGCTGACCCACTGACCCATTCGAATGCAAAATTATAAAGTGCTACAAAACATGAAATAAATTGTATTTCCTCATAAAATTTAGTCAACAAATTAAATCAGTTATATATGGGTGCACAAGATCAAAAAGGGCTTCCACGAACTCAGCTACAAGTTGGCTTCGTGAAATCATGACCATAACACTAAAGGCAGGTTTTCTGACTCTGCAGATGTTGCTTGAATGACAAATATCAGGAGTGCAATAACTGAAAGTATTTGTAAGTCAAATTGTTTTTCATTCCAAAACATTAAAGGATCAAACAGAAGTAGATTTCCGTTTAGAATGTTATCTTCAAAATTAACATATCGCCTAACTTCTGTTTTGCATTTCTTCTTGTATTCATCATACTTAAGTATTGTATTGTTTGGCTTAGTGTTAGAAGTGCGTACTAAAAATTAGGAAAGGGATCAATTTTGTGCATTTTCTTTTACTGAATAGTTTTGTCGCTTGTGCTTTCCATATTATCAATCATTTATAAAATCGTGCAGTTTGTATTACAAGTGGGTCAACCCTACTAACCCACGACCCACACTGACCCACATAAAAAGGTGACCCACGTGACCCACGACCCACGTGAGTCACTTGCAACTCTGTTGCGCAGTATTGGGTTCGAAAACTTAGTCTTGGATGAACGAGTAGATAGTAGGTGTAAAATGGAAAATATAACATAAAAATCATTGACATTGAGTTTTCTAGCAATGCTAAAGCAATTAAGCCAAATTTCTCAAAATTCAAACAGCTTTCAAAAATCTAGGCTTCGAAAGTGTTAGGGCCCAGTGGAATATCGATAGCGAAACTTATACCCGGTATTTTGACAATACGTAAAATACCGATACTGCGATATTTTGCATAAAATATTTGATCGGAAATTTATTTCAAAGTCTGTGTATTGCATGCAAGCCTGCGGGTCAATGTTTACTGTATAAAAATGTGGGAAATTTTGTTCGAGGTGTTAGATGGCACGTTGGAAAACTTTGAAAATTTTTTAAGGAGAAAGATCTATTAATAATGCAGTTACAATTATATTGCTGATTGTCTCACAAAATGTTTTCATAAATACCTTCCCAAAAACGAACTATTAATAGATTTTTTCCTACAAAATTAGATTGGCAACTGTACACAATCCGTTTAATGTGCATTTATTTTTTAATGCAATCATTACTATTATGATATTTAAATCCTTTAAAAAATGCTCAAGTTCTAAAGGTCTATTGCGCAGGCTATTTATATATTTAAAATTTTTACCAGGCTGGTGTATATTGAATAATAAAGTTGTGCTATTGAACATTTCTGGATGGTTGCAATTCTCTATTGCCATTTGATATTCAACATTGCTGTATTGACCAATTAACAATACTATTTTTTGTGTGAGACAATGTTTAAAAAATGCATTCATATTTGTAATTACGAGGACTATCATTTGTGAAGCAGTCAAAATTTATACAATATTTCTCTTTTACAAGGAATACTCAACCGCTTCATATAATTTATAACCTAACACTAACATACTACAATTGCAAATAAAATGTGTTTTTGAGTTTTGTCTTAAAATTTACTTATGTAGCGTTGATATATGTAATTATAGACAGCTTACACCAAAATAACCTCAAATTTTGAGGAAAAATAATAAGTCAAAAATTGAAATTTTTAGACAAATAAAGTCAATTTTCTGATTTGTACTACCAAAATGAATGAGCTAGTGTACACAGGGGATTTAAGCCCAAGACTTCCATAGTACATACCGGATTTGTTGAGGCACTTTGCGAGTTATCTATGTAGTACATCATAAACTATAGAGTCAAGACTGTAGCCAGAGGTCATAATTTGAGGGGCGCAAATTTTGATAATTTGTTGAAAAATATTTTCAAAATTAGTTAATTATGTACATGCAATATTGTTATTGTAGAAAACAAAAATATGATTTTTTCTAGAAAGTAATTAAAGAAATGTAGCAACTTCAGTTTACTTTGTAATAGCAGCAATTAAAAAATTTGAATCATGGTTTTTTTTATTGCTGACTAAGCCTTCTTGTTTAAATCGCGCTATTTCAATTTGTTGTAAAGCATGTAATGAACTTGCAAATGGAATTATTGCACAACACTCATTTTGAAGCAAATCAATTTAGTTTTCTTCCGCTTAGTGGTGTGCAATTAAAATGATTCAAATTTCTTGAGATGACAAAGCGTTTAACCGAATCAAAACAAAAAAGTTTGAATTTAGCTCGTCTGAATCTTGGGCCAGTGTCTTTGATCCCAAATCAAAACATTCACTGGAAGTTAAACAATTTGTCGTATCAGCTCATAACATCATGCACATCCACAACCGTTGGACCGGAATTTTGTGATCCTTTTTATAGAACTGGGTTGGTCATATTCATTTACAGTTGCACTTTTCTAATTCTTCTTAATGTTCCTTAGAAAGCCTAATTTGAAAAGGACATACTACAAGCCCTAAAATAACTTAATTGAAATAAGCAAGATATTTCACTCTCCCTGCACATGCACAATAATCAGCTAATGACTTGCGTGTCAATTTTAAATGATTAATACTGGGTCAAACCGCATTTTAACCATTTCTATTTCTTGTAAACATGACGCGCGTTCGTTTGTTATCATTTCCGGTATATGGACTAGGGAGTCGATAGCGTATTTAACCGTGGGATAAGTTATGCCCTCGTACAGATTTAAAAAAGAATAATTTAGCAAGAATTATTACACACAGATAAAAAATTTCGTATAAAATTAATTGAACATATAATATATTGAATTAATTATCCAACTACTGCTATAATCTCCACTGCCATCATAATGGGAAAATGCCGAAAATATATAGTTAAAGAAATCATAGCAGGTTTTGGGGGGCACGTACCCCCCCCCCCTCCCCCATCCCACCTCCTTTGGCTACAGCCGTGTATAGAGTTATAATTGATATGAACTAATATTCTAAAAAACTGAATTTCATATTTTTGTATTTATTATTGACCATTTGAAAAAATTGAAATATAGATTTGATATGTACACTTTAGTTTGTCGTTTTTTAATTCACAATATGACCTTAATTTTTTATTTGGGCAGTATCGATTTGAGATATTAATGTTCTTAGGGCTATTAGTATCACTTAGGACCTCTCCATAATAGCAGTTACTTTTGCAAATTTTTGTGTAATCTTGTAGTTAAAGAAGCTATTTGAAATTAATTTCACTTTTGAAAAAAATTATTATTTACTATTATTAATGTTTACATATTAATCAACTTAAATTCTTGATGAAAAAATTTTTGTTTACAAAACAGGTCTAATTTCATGAAAAGGTTACACATAGAGGATCTATAATAATCGCGATGTACAAAGTGGGATATATATATATATATATATATATATATATATATATTACACTTTAAATATTTCATTATTTAAATGAATGAGGAAAAAATGTTTACTACATACGTTATCTGACATTATGCTGTTTTATCAAATCTAATTTTTCTTTTCTAGCTTTAAAACAAGCAATTCTAGCTGTTAACAGCACAAAGCAATGTTACCTTCATTTAAGAATGAACGAAGACATAAATTTCACAAAAATTTCCAAAACAAGTCTTATCTATGGACTAATTAAATCTTTATTTGCATTTTCCTTGAATATCATCTCGGAACTTTCATTAGTTCAAGCACAAGCATTGAAAAGCTTGCCGCATTTTTATGGGTTTTACATGTACACAATATCAGTAGTGCTAATTTCAGCTTTATTCGTTTTTGTATAGTTCTGTTTATTTTGGTATTCTAAGCTAACAATTTGTTATAAGAATGTAAAATAATAATAGTAAACTGGACATTCAAAAGTATATGCAAAGTTTAATTAATTCAATAAGATAAGTAATAATGAAATCAACAATATATATATATGTATATTTGTTGCAAAAAAAGCTAAGCTTCTTTATCATTTTATAAGAAGACAACGAAAAGTACTTTCGGTACTTACTGTACCATCGTCAGTCGAAAACAAATATTAATTTTAGTTATAAAAATATAAATTTGCAAATCATTAATAAAAATTAAATTAAACTAAAATAAATGAAGAGTTTGATGACATTTTGTAGTTAATTTGGTTTGTCTTCCTTAATATAAATTGATTCTGCTATCATGGTTCACTTGTGTTTCATTAAAATATTAAAGCCGGATGTTGGTGCTTTATGTGTTTTTGAGTGAATATAAATTTAGAATTGTAAGTTTCCAAATAGATTTTTTTGAATTTGTATTTTAAAATGTGTTTTCATTTCACCAATGTAGAAGCTGTCACATTTCTGACAATTACATTTATAAACAATTGATGAAACCAACGGTTTTTGAATTGGATCTTTTTTATGAATTAAATTTGATC
>CABFPE010000024.1:182183-199768 GCA_900660155.1 Hofstenia miamia
ATATATATATATATATATATATATATATATAATTTGAGCAAATATGAATTATTGAAACCATACATCCCGAATAAGTACAATTTAAAAGATTCATTTCACTTCATTAATAAATTAAAATCAGTATATGAAGGAAATAAATCTGCTAAATATCTCGTAAGTTTTGATGTTAAACCACGTTTTACGAACATTCCAGTAGAAAAAACAATCAATCATATTCTTGCCAATATTTCTGCAGATAAACTGGATATTTCTCTGGAAACATTAAAATATTTACTCCATTCAGCATGTTTAAATACATCCTTTCTATTCAATTCAAAAATATATAAACAAATTGAGGGTATGGCAATGCGATCACCCCTTGGACAAACAATTGCTGTTTTTGCGAAGAAAATTATCGAGTCATCATTTAAAAATGACGAATTTATAGCATATTTTTGGTATGTGGATGACATATTTGCTATTTTTACTGACAAAATCAATGTTGAAGACTTTTTTAGAAATTTAAATAAGCACTTAGATGAAATAAAAAATAACAATAGCCAATTAAATTTTCTTGATGTAACTGTCATAAACATGAACAATAAATTCGAAACAAACGTGTTTTTGAAGAAACAAATACTGTTTTATGCATTCCTTTTTGAATATATTGTGAAGACCGACACAAAAAGAATACAATAAAATGCCTCTGTGATCGAATTATAAATTTATCATCAACCTATAGAAATATAACACAATCACTAGATTTACTTTTTGAGCATCTTAAGCAGAATAGCTATCGCCACAAATGTATTAAAAAGATTGTAAATGAATGCTTCTCTAATCAAACATTTAACAAGATTATTCGAAATTAAAACGAAGATCGGTGAAAAATCTATTAGAAATTACCATACATTAAAACATCTGAAAGAACCCTAAAATCAAAGCTTAAAATGCTTAACAAAGATCTAAAGAAGAACCAAAGATCTAAAGAGAACCATAATAACACCAATTTTTAAATCATTAAGAACATCTGATATTATCAAAAATAAGGACACTCTTGAATTAGACTTGATTTCATCCTTAGTTTATGAATGCAATTGTGACGATTGTCAAAAATCGTACATTGGTGAAACTAGTTGTCATTTACATACAAGAGCAAGTGAACATGTTAAGGAGCACCTAAGATCGGAAATATTTCTCCACAAACATCAATCAAGTCTAACAAATTTTAAAATTTTAAAAAGAACAAAGAATTAAAAATAATGGAGGCTCTTTACATTAAGAACAAAAATAAAGAGCAATTAATTTATAATCAACTAAGTACTAACATGCTAAAAATGTTTTAAGTGCATGCATATTTATAGTTTTAATGTACACTAGGTTTCTTGAAAATATTTTTGTGTTGCATTTTTTGATATTATCTGATTAAAAATTTCAAAAAAATTGAAGTTGCAATTTTAATTGCTGTTTTGCAATAGTAGCAAAACATGACACTAAGAAAAAATGCAAAATTTTAAAATTTTGATGTAAATATTATTTGTTGTAATTTAGGAGCTATCATTTAGCGTGGAAATACAAAATAATAAGTAGTGAGGTAGTTATTACTAAATTGAATTATTTTTTAAAATAATACTTTCTTGTTCACACTAATTGGAACAGTAATTATTACTCCTTGAGAAGTATTTGACACAAAAATTCTAAGAACGACACTGTGGAAAAAACAAGCATTCCTATATCTGGAAATTGGCATGAATTATCAACCTAAATGAATTATCTGTTTGTTGTTCCTAGTAATTCGATATTTAAATAAAAAAATTAAGCATGTCAATTTGTCCATAGAATGTTTGTATGTTTCAAAAAATGTAGGACTTTTTATAATTATTTAAATTTATTTATTATAACTTCTTTGCTAGTGCACACTATTTAGATCGAAGGAACAGCTGCGTAAGAAATTTGGTTCCATTGCCAAATTGATGCTTTCGTTGTCTGTTGTAGATTTCATGACATGTGCATTAATGATTCCAATGTATTTATTTCGAGAAGCAGTTGCGCCATTCTTGGAATATCCTATCTTATGTCAAATAGGTACTAGTACGTATATATTCTGGGCATTTGGGGGTACATCAGGAAGTCATCTTATGTTTATATCACTTGACAGGTACAGATCATCTTTATGATTCACTATCATATTTATATTCACTTAGTTTAGGGTTTTGTTTTAAGATATCCTGACATCATTCTTTGAAGATTTCTAAAATTTAGTTATAGGAAACTACTTCTTGTTTTTATTTAGATATTTTGCAATATGTCATCCGCTTTTCCATCGAAAACATTGGAACAGCAGTTTTATCTCCTTTATTTTAATATGTCTTGCGTATTTTATGGGATTTGGAGTCAGTGTCTCCTATTTCTTGTTCATTTATAAAATGAGAGGTGAGTAAATAAATTTGCTTATTATTCAATTTTTTACATTTATCAAAGTTTTTTAATACAGGATGTTGATGTATATATTGCCAGTAGTACCTGAAATCTTTTTAAGTCATAAACATTGTAATTTATGATACAAATGTTCTATCTTTTGAATATACATGTACAGTGAACTAAAACAAAATTCCTTGAATTGAATAAAGTGAGTAATGAATTGATATGTTATAAATTTTGCTGTGTTGTTATTCTTAGGTTGACAAAAGATAGAAATCTACCTGTAATTAACGTCTATATCTGTCCTGCATAATTTATGTTCTCTCTTGTTTAAAAAGATGAAATAGAAATTTAGTAATTAAAGTAGATTTAATGTTTTTTCTGTATTTCTTAAAACTAATCTAAACAATTATGCCCAAATTATAATTGTAATTAATTGGATGAATTCATTTTAAGAAAAGTGATCTAGAACAAATTTGTTATCTCTTTATAGCTGCATATTGAATTGCATATTTTGCAATAATTTAGTTTTACAACTTCCAATTCAATATTTAAAAATATCAAACAATGGCTGTCATAGCTACCTGGTATAATGCATATAATAAGACAAAATATATTTACATAAACCTCTAAGAAATTAATTTCAAGCACTTAGATGGTGAATGCTTGATGGACAATGAACTTTTTGCAGAATGGAGATCATATCTTGGCTGGCATCCATTTTTGATTGATTTTTGTTTACCAACATCCTGCATGATGGTGCTATATACATTAATTTACCTTAATCTAAGGCGAAATGCATCAAATAGTGGAAAAGCTGCTGCAAAAGGAAGTAAGGCAGTGATTCGGACAGCATTTGTGGTCAGCTTTGCATATTGTAACATGACGAATTTTAAAATTATAAAATTTAAAATTTTTGATTTTTTTTTAATATTGTAATAGGAACAAACTTATTATTTTATAAAAAAAATAAAATCGCAGTTATTTAAAATTTACTTACTTTCTTGCAAACCGACCAGACTTGGTTACCGGCCGGCTCCGGTCAAAATTTAAAAAAATTACCAGCTGTTTACAGCTAAAATAATTCCCCACTATCCGCACTTGTCAAACTAACCGTTTTAATCAAATTTTACAAATAATAATGTTAAAAATTCCATATATTTAAATTTATGAATTATAGATATAAACAAAAATGATATATTACACTATAGTTTTTTTTAAGTATTGCTGTTAATTTCACAAACTATTGAAGGGATGAAGTTATCTACGACTTCGTTCAGTTCTTCTGATCATGCTAACCTTACCAGCTTGTGCGCTACTCTGGATATTTTTTTTGGTTATTGAAGATTTGTTTAATTTGCTAATCGTTTTTTACATTTAGACAGCCTTTACCTACATTGCCTGTGTCGCTCCAAACAAAATAATGTGGTGGCTACATTGCTTATACATTTGGGAGGTCAGCTTTGAGGAATGGCCAATTTATGCCACGCATGTTCTTGTGGCTCTAAACTCCTGTTGCAACCCAATCATCTATACTTTTAGCATTAAAACATTCAGAACAGAAATGTTTCAAATTTTGAGGTCATTGTTAAGTTGTAAAAAGACCTGAAAAAATTGTAATGCAAGCCGCAATTAACAAATTATCACAAATTGAAATAGTCTTGTGAAATGAATCTGTACAGGTGAATGTTATGCATTTGTAAAATATATTTGCTTTCTGTTCATATTTACATGTCTTTCCAGCTTAAATATGAATTTATATACTTATTGTACATCATGTAGCTCTTGAAATGGATTTTGGCCATTTTGAAATAAGTTTTCAATCTCAATAACAAAGGTGTAAATAAGGAAACCAAAAACGTTCACTATATAAGTAGGTCATTATAGAGGGACTTCAACAAAAAAATGGGCATTTTAAAATGTTGAGTATAAAAACATTTAAACGTAGAAGCACACTACTATATTTATACATATATATATATATACTTAACTTTCACTATATTTTTATTTAATTTGTTAGAACATATTTTTCAAAAAATTAATAATTATTACTGGCTCACAATTTCTAAGATTTTATAATTGCTTCGAAATTATTTTTATTTTGCAAGCCTTTATTATACATTTTTTAAATAAATTTTATACTTGATAATAATCTTTCAGACGTTTGATTAATAACAATTTTGCAAGTAAGCGCTTTAAACCAGATTTCACCATCATATTTTAAATTATCCAATGGCATTGATCAGCTCTAACGTTTGCTGAAAATAATGATGATTGGATAAAAATGTCCTATCAAAACTATCTTGCCAAATTCTTATATAAATGTTGAATTCTACACTTTGTTTTAAATAGTGTCCAAAGGTAACTATTTTAGCTTCTAATTAGCTTTATAATTCTGTAGTTATATTTAGAGAGCATGCTAAATTCCACAAACACTGATGATGGGTGGTTTTCATTAATCAAATCCGATACATTCTATCAAATTTCGTTAGTTACCTATGCATGTGTCATTGTTCTCGGCATTTTGGGAAATGGTATCAGTATCTATTTATTAAGGTAAGGTCTTGACTCTACTGTAATCTTTATTAAGATGTAGTTTTCCTACAAAACAGTGTGGATCAATAACTTTGATATAAACTTCAAAATCTGCAGGTTTCTTAAAAATTGGTCAACAGGTTTTTTGTTTTCCCATCAATAAAAAATTGATTATTTTCATTATTGTACAATAATACCAGTTGGAAAATTCTGAAGTTGTAGAAATGATCTGGTCACACTTAAATTGTAAGGAGTATTTAGTATTAAAACAATATTTCTCAAATTCCAAACAATATTTTTGCAATACATTTTTAAATTTGACAATGCTAATTGAGTTAACTAAATTCAGCATTGAAATTAATGTTTTTAAGTAAAAAATTCCATTGGTATCACAGGTTAATTTTTTGAAGTGAATTGCAGTTGCTCTACATCTCGTAAGTAGCATTATGTTTTGTTAATATCAATGTAACTTATTATGAAAATTTATCTTAAAGATTTGAATGTAAACTGAAATTGGCAATGAAATCCTCAGAAAAAATTACTAGCAAAATTACAATATCAGTCTAAGTTATTAGTGTAAAGTCATCAATAAACAAAATATTTAGGAAATTGTGTAGTAGATTGCTTATTTTATGTTTATATATCTAGTGTGCTATTTATTAGCAGATAAATTCATTTGTAATATTTAGAATTGAGCAAATCTCAATCTCAGGATCACAGAATAGATTAATTGGCAGAATAACCTTTATTTAACTTTATAGTCTTCTGCTTATGCAAATTTTGCAACAATTTAGTGTTAATAATAATATATATATATATATATATATATATATATATATATATATATATGAAAATTATACAAATTTGTAAATAAAGTTGAACAATGTATTTTTTGAATGCTTTGATTTAAATCATCTTAGAAGCTTGGAAACTAGCCATTTATTTGATAGAAAAAAATTTTATATATTTATTAGAGCAACTGAAAAGAGTGCTGCATAGCAAATTATGTAAATGCCTAAGAGCAAGCAGGGAACAATATGAAGTGTTTTTCAATTTTTATTAGACCAAAATATATTTTAATGGAATTATTGTTAAGGTCAGGAATATTACCTACTAAATTATAAATAAAAAACTTATTAGAAAGACTTCTTAAAATATATTATACTATTACATTAAATTTAAACTACATTATAAGGTGAAATTAAATAAATTTTGAAAATTTATTAAATACAATTTTTTATATTTTAATATTGTAATAACATATATATATATATATATATATATATATACTAAATTTGCTAAAATCCAGCAATCTAATAGATTGCTTACCATCACCCTTCTTTCTGATTGCAGATAGTACGTAGCCACATTTATAAATGTCTGATTTGGAAAACGAGGCCTACGGTGAGCTCACTTAACCCTATTTCCACTAGATACCGGCAACCTTAAACTTTACGGCGCATCTGGACAGGACTCATATACATTGTCTAGAAAAAACAAAATATCGCAGAGTAGTTGTTGTTTTTATGGGCATCTGAATACTAAGTATGGAAATTATTTGAATATTTTTACAAAAATCTCACTTCTCATTGAAAAAAATATATTTGCATGCAATTCAGGGGTAAGCAATACTTTAGCACATATCTAATCATTGAATGAACCTGCCCTAATCCTTAGATGTGTCAATGTAAAAACATTTCCTCATTTGTTTACAGGCTTGTATAAAATTGTTCAAAATGAGGACAAATCTGTTTATTACGTAAAAGTGAAACTAGTGGAAATAAGGTTAAGGATTGGTCGACTATAAAGCAATACCTCAATAAAATATCACTGCACGACTAAGCATTTTGAATCTTCAACCGGATCGTTAAATATTTTAATCGCACACAATAATCATATTTTGTTTCTTGTCTAACTACTGGCAATATATTTCTTACAAATATTTTAAATATCATTTTAGAAATATCCTTACTTTTTTATTTCGCTTTTCAAAATCTGCGCAAGTTAAACAGCACTCGAACTTATTTCTTTTAAATGATTTGATATTTCACCTTATAGAATCCAATCCAGAATGAAAATTCTAAATTTACAAATTTAAATATTGTCACTGGAGAAACTTTTCAGCAAAACTATATTTTCTATTTCATTTCTGCTAGCAAAATGTAGCTTAAGAAACTGAAGATTTCCCTTAGTCTTCATATGGTACAAATCATTTTCATAAATGGAAGAAGTTTGTAAATTGCTATTTTAGATGTACAATATAAGCAGAAAGTATTCGAGTGGTTCCTAAGCCCAACTTAAATTCGATTAGGGATCCAGCCCCTTTGTATTACGGTTTAGAGTGCATAATTTTCTTTGTTGAAAAATTAAGTTTGGTAAATTATAATATAGAAATTCAGTAATCAAATTTTGATTCCCTCGTTAATTTTTTAGAAGTTCAGCGCTGAGTATCGTTATTCTTAATACAATACTGTTTGTTTTCATTAGAATTCCAATTATTTCTTAGTGACTAAAAATAGAAAGCAGAAAGCATGTTACGCTTCAAGCATTTAGATTATTGAATATCAAGTTTGTGCTATGTAATGCTATGGGGTATTCTATAAAACTATATAAAGCACATATATGCGTCAATGTACTAGAAATAGTTTGAAATCACTAAACAAAAAATATACTAGTCTTTTATATTGAGCAATTTATATGAAAACACTAGTTATAGTAATTAAGTTAGTAATATCTATTATCTTGTTAAGACCCAAAGTTTACACTCCTGCTATTCTATATTGACAGATTCAAAAACATTGCCATTCATTTCTACTTTTAAAAATATTCATACAATAGGTCACGTTATTTTACAATATGAGTAAAAATTTAAAAAAGTTTATAACTAAGGGCTATTTGAGGAAAACCATAAAAATTGTAAAATTTTGTTAGAGATTAGACAAAATAAAATGCGCAGTCGTATTCAGCTTTAAAATGTCCACTTGAAGCCATATGACAGCTCTACCATTCCAATGTTCGACAACCTTTATATATATATATATATATATAAGCAAACTGAGCTCCTTAATAATATTTGATTGTGACGATAGTCTTAAAAATCTATTTCGATTCGTTACCATCATTGTCAGCTTACAAAATATGCTGTAAATAAATTTACAATTTACTACACTAAATATAAATTATCTTATTATATACACTTAGAATAAATATCAAGTCATCATGCTTTGTTGCCGATTTAATAATTTACCCTTTGTTCTTTCATATATATATATATATATATATCTATTTTCGGATGTTTAGTTCTTATTAAAATTTTAAATTGATCTTCCTTAGTTTGATGGTGNCTTAGAATAAATATCAAGTCATCATGCTTTGTTGCCGATTTAATAATTTACCCTTTGTTCTTTCTTTTATATATATATATATATATATATATATATATTGCTTCTGCTATTTTTGAATGATCAGTTCTTATTAAAATTTTAAATTGATCTTTCTAATTTCTGAATTCAGATGACTTTTTAAGTGCTTATTAGATCTTATTCCCAGATGTCGTTTAGTTTCACCGATATATGATTGATCGCAATCATTACATGTGTATTTGTAGACTAGGGGTGAAAATAGTTTTTTTGGGATATTGTCTTTGTTACGAAGTATATCCTTTGTTTTAAATGATGTAAAATTCGGGTTGATCTTAGTAATTTTTAGCTTTGTATTCAGACTTCCCATTATTTTTTTGAATTTCTCACATATACTTCAATTTTAGTTTCTTTGTTTGTATTTTTCCTATCTTGATGGTTTTCTTTGCTGTAATCATTTTCAAATACATTATCTGGAATATTTTTTTTTAAATATTATGAGGATATCCATTTTGTTCTAAGATGCTAAAAATTTGATTAAAGGCATTAACTGTATGTTCACATGTCGAACAGATTTTATATGCTCGATCAAATAATGCCAATCAAAAAAAATACATTGTGACTTAGAATTTGCTCAACTGTTGCATGTTTAGTGTTGCATTTACGTAAAGTCTTGGAATAAGTTAAATTGGGCCTCCATTACATAATTTGAATGAGAAAACGCAAAATATATTTTGATTTTCATCTAAAAAATCATTTTGTGTAAATTCATTTCTCGTAGCTTGCATGTAGAGCAGGAATGTATAATGTATTGTCTGTGGTAGGGCTAGTACCGAGCACGGACAAAGGTTTACGACACGGACTTCTATACTACATGCACGGGTCGAGCATTAGTGCTCCTAATATAGAGTTGTTGTTCGATGATAATAATTCTTAAAACCACTTCTTTGAAGTTTATAGTTGAATTATATCAATTTTCTATACAAGGATTCTATATATGTGTATATGTATTTTGTGTAACACAAACCTATATAAATTTATGGCAGAAATTATAGCATTTTACATAAAATATTGAACTAAGCCACATAAAACTAATGATCTTCATACACTCTAAAGAGTTCCATTTTACAGTCATGTTCTGATAATTGCATTAATTGTTAAAATTATAGTACTTACATACATTCATTAAAAAAATTTCTTGTTTCTAATAAAAAAATATCTTGCAATTTTATGAAATTAATCAAAGGAATTTCATCTTAAAATACAACACCTGAGTGATTAATCTTTTAAAATAGTACTTTCGAAATTACACTTTAAAATCAAGAATTAGTGTAATAGTTAAGAGATCTAGAAAATAATATTTTCGAAAAAAATAACTATTAATGACACACAAAGCAAAGTCATTTCTTTGTGACAGTGGCAGTGCAAGATTTCACCAGTGTTGTATAAATTCCATGTTCACAATCTCCCAAAGCAGGCACAAAATTTATTTTATGCAAATTATTTAAATAAATTTGATGAAATTCATTTATATATATGTGTTAGCAATTTGCAAATAAATGCGGATTTTGTTGACTTAATTAAATGTACATACATATTTTTGAATAAATATATGTATAGATGCTTGTACTTAACTAATTACTAACTCTTTTTTGTAATGTAAGAAGCGCAAGTTGTTAACTACCATATCGCTTAAATGGAATTAATGTATTATATTTATTATACAATGTCATACAAGCACTGCAGTGTAGTGATTATTTAAATTATTTTCATACAGTTTGATGTGTTGTCAATTATTTTCATGAGGTTTGATGCAGGATTTGTCAATGAATTGACAAAATTAGTTGATAAATATACTGGAAACGGAACTTCACGATGACTTTATAGTTATGAAATTCAAATTCTCTGTAATGTTACCAAAAGTGCTTAATTTGGTTTTTGCTCTTACTTCATTCATCCTTGTTATGACAGTTTAAGAATGCATGTAAAATAGCATAATACTTGAATGTTTTCTTGTTGCTTCAAGCTATTATATTTGAATTACATTTAGCTAACTGCATAGCGGGCTTAGGATACGGGCACGGACAAACCTACGGGCTATTTTTATGGGTACGAGCTGTACCCTGCTGCATTGCTATAATATTTACCAAAAGACATTATTTAAAATTCATAACTTTAAGCGATTATAATATTGACGTAGAATACATTCGGAAGATTACAGTGAAGTCAAGTTTTACGGCTTTGACATAAAAATATTATCATTGTTAAGATATAATTAATAACTCTATGTGGGAATGCGTTTTCATTTTTATACCTGATCTTTTTTTCAAATTGCGAACTCTTTAGCAATCGATTTTTAATAACTAAAAGTGTTTTTCTCAAATTAAATAATGCAATGCGAATGTATATATTAGAAATACGTGTTTTTAAAGTTCTTTGCTGAACTAAATATCTTAATAAATTATATAAATTATAGACATACACTTTAAATGAAATTCAAACGAATATTTTAAATAAATTCACATAAATGTTGATCTGTAATATTTTACAATATTTACATTATTTATAGAGACAATTATATTGACAATATTCATGTTTACTATTTTACATACTATAAAAATTTACAATTTTTATAGAAATTAATAGTTTCGAGATGAGATCTTCTCCCAGTTCAAGCAGAACATTTTTATTTGAAGTTTTGTAGGATCTGATTATTATCTCAGCATCATGATGCCGGGTTCTGGCTGAATATGTTTTTTGAACATTTTTTAAATTATGTTGATTGTAGAATATGGCCATTAATTCAATATCGTAATGACGGGTTCCGGCGAATATTTTAAACAGATGGATCATTGCTTGAGTGTAAGTAGAGAATGATGAGAAATCATGAATTATTCAAAATCTACTGCTTGTATTGGCTTAAACTATGTGGAATCGCTTTCCAACATAATTAAACATCTAAAAACTGTGCTGTGCCATGCTGTGCTGTGCCTTGACCAACTTCTATGGAATATGAAAGCATCTGAAACTCACAACTAATTTTTTTACAATTTTCCATTCATAATATTTTAAATGTTAGTTCATGTTCAATAATACAACTGATTCTTAGAAATAGATTTGCATTGGAGGGATTGAAAAACCAATTAGCTGTCATGGCGCTGTTATGAAGTCACCTAAGTGATGCTACAAATATTGCCCCACATCCCATGCTCACTGTTTTGTTATGAAAAGGGCCTTAATTAATTTTATGCATTGTTATTAACAGGTGTAGCAGTAAAGACAAGTTTGTATCTAAACTACATTTGTTTGTTATTGTTCTTGCATATAAATAACCCTACATATAAACATAAATTCCTATGTGAATGCATAACAAAAGATGCTGTAGGTACTAAATCTCAAATACTTCTTTTGGATTTTAGTTTTTCTTTGAATGATTGTTTAAATATGTCTTAAAACACATAATAATATTTGTTATCTCTCATGTTAGCATTTAGAAAACAATACTTTTATAAGCAATTAGGGATAATGTATTATAATTAATAACAAAATTTTTATTAGAATTTAAATACATATTAAATCATAGATATTAATTTATGTATGTAATATTTCTAAAAAAATTGTACTTGAACCATATTAATCAACAAGAATTATTAAAATATAAATCATTTGAAAAGGCTTTCAGAAGATATATGACGGTAGTGTTCAGAGATGACAGGCCTGCAAATCTGGCAGGCCCAAGATGATAAAAATTTTGACCAACATTTTGTTATAGCTGTACCATATATCTGATTTTATTGCTTTACTATGGTATGCTTCAACTTAGTTGCAGATTTTGCAATAATTCTTGAATCAAACTTTCTCTAAATGCCCAAAAGTAATAATATTATATTAATAGGCTTAAATAATCTTAACTAGAAAGAGATATTAAATAAATTCTAATTTGATATAAACTTATTGTTGAAATCCAAGATGAGATTGCTAATATTTTTGCAGGAGGCTATTCATTTTTTGAATGTATCACATATACATATTTAGCTAACATTCCAATATACTAGTCTAAGCTTATGATGATAATAGTAATACTCATTAAGAAATTGCATCCAAAAAAGTACAATTTTACAAAAAGTATTTTCAGTTACAGCTAAATATTAAATACTGTTTTGAATTATACATTCCCAAATCGCAAATTTCCATAGATTAAAATACATATATCTCATAAAATGAAGTATATTAACAATATCAATTGAATATTTCCTAAATTTTTAAGCCTTCAGCTAATATATATATATATATATTTTACAACAAGATAATGAAACAAAGTTAACAACTCAATTATTGCAAAATCAAGTGAAGCAAAAAATATATTGGAAACTTCCATATATGGAAAACAACATCAAGAAATTGTCAAATAACTTAGTAAATATCAATAAAAAGCTCATAAGATCAAGACTTATTCCAATTTTTAGTACTTTGAAAACTGAACATCTTTTTAAGAACAAAGACAACATTCCCGAAGACTTAGTTTCTTCAATAGTTTATAAATATCAATGTGACAATTGTAACAAATTGTACATTGGAGAAACAAGCTGCCATTTCAGGAAATGTATAAAAGAGCATATTAATGGACATTTAAATACTGAAATATTTCAACACCATCATGAAATTAAGAAAGACAATTTTAACATCATTATAAAAACTAACAATACAAAAATAGGAGAAGCATTATACTTAAAGAAATTAGAACGGACCAACATACTAAACAAGCAAATGAATACATTTCAAAGATTACATCTATTTTAAATCTTATCATATACAATTATTTTAGTTAATTATAAAGTGTAGTTTATAGTTTTGTAAAAAAATTTTCTGGGAAAATATTCTGACGATGATCAATAAAAGATCGAAACGCGTCAAATGGTGGATTCAATTTTAAAATGCATTTATGCAGCATTTCATTTAAATATATATATATATATATATATATATATATATATATTCAAAAATCATTATATCCTGTGGTTAAATCATGCTATTTTCAGTATATATAACAAGTCCTAATATGAAAACTTTAAATTCAATAAAATCATTAACAATTCAGTGAAGAACAATCAATGCATTTCATTTAAATAGACCTGCAATCTGTACAGCATTCTATTTTAGTTACATAATCTCAAAATATAAAACATCATATATTAGAGCAACTAAGACTTATTCTTGAATGTGTGTTGGAAGAGATGCATTCAGTAATGAAGGGCTACATTCATAATGCTGAAATGCAGCATTACCAGAATTCCTTGAATTGAATTTGGGGAACATGAGTAATCCTCATTTGCTCTGCTATTTAGCTTTCTGTTTGTATAATTAATTAAACCTGACAAAATACAAGAAAAATCCAAAGTGATTTATTCATCATCAAATAATTACTTTAGAATCATCTTCCTGGCTATTCTTATCTCTAAGGAATCTAGAATTTCCTTAATTGTCATAAATAGAAGAAAGGGAATAACTATCTTCTCAATTGCTTTTGTCATGTTGATTTACTTTAGTAACTATTATTAGAAATAGTATTGACTATCACTATTTAGGTGACACCAACTGCAGTCAACTTGAATGGGCCTCTGCCTGATGCCAAATCCAATATCCAACAAGTCACCAATTGCTTGGCTCGCCAATTTGCATCATTGATGACTCAGCTCAATATGGAGAATTATTATGTGTGCCCCACTTAGTGTGGTAATTAAATACTGACTTCACAACTGAACTTAACTATAATGCACTTATAAAACATGCAGTGTTTTGAGTGTGTTGTAATCACATGAGAAATAAAGGAATTCCAATTGACTCTAGCTGCTGATTGTAAAAATAAAAACATTAATGAAATCAACAACTAAAATATAATCAATTAATTAACAATATAACACAGACTCTTATTGGTCAATTGTAGTAATTAACTTGAATCTAAAATAGTAAAGTTAATTTTACTATGGCTACTCAGCCTTTATTGAGTTTGTTACTACATGTAATGGGGGCTGAATTGTTGTACACCCCACATTGGTATATCAAAAGATTTTCAGAAAAAATTTCAAACTAATTTCTATAATATATTTTCAGTTTTCACTGGATTTTTCATTAAATTCTTGAGGTCAGTTTTCTTTTGATTCTTCACTTCTGTAGAAACACTCTGTTAAATTTTGGCTGTAGAATCACTGGGTTGAATCTAGAGAGAACTTTGCCAAAGGTCTTTGTGTCAAAGCAGAAGGTACTGAGGTGAACATATACTAGAGCAACTGTGATTCTCGTGAACAAGAGAATATGGTTAAACTATTTCTCTATTTACAGATGCTTGGGTGTCTTATATACAATTCATATTTACAATATTTACAAACATGAAAACAACTAGTCAAAACAAAAAGCACGTGATCTGGCCAATAAATAACAACAACTACTGACTGATGTTACACACTGCCGCAGGCCAGACTCTGCAATTTTTCATTGTATACCCAATTGATGAGGATCTGGCCCAAATGTATTAATTCAACCACTCTTCATTCAAACATGCAACACTAGGAGTAGTCATGGCTAACTCACATCAGTTGGGCAATGACTGTGAACAACAAATAACAAAATGAAAAACCATCTTTTGGCACTGCAGCATTGATTTTCCTTCCAGACTAATTGCACAGCAGATCACAAGTAAATTCTTCATGACTTGACACCTGTTCAGGATCACACCATGTAGAATCACTGGGTTAAATCTAGAGAGAACTTTGCCAAAGGTCTTTGTGTCAAAGCAGAAGGTCGCTGAGGTGAACATATACTAGAGCAACAGTGATTCTAGTGAACAAGAGAATATGGTTAAACTATTTCTCTATTTACAGATGCTTGGGTGTCTTATATACAATGTGTATTTACAATATTTGCAAACATGAAAACAACTAGTCAACATGAAAAGTGCATGATCTGGCTGATAAATAACAACAACTACTGACTGATGTTACACCATTACTACATTGTAAATTTAGAAAATAAATAGAAAAATAACAAACATATTGCAACATCAGTTAAAGTGTAATTTTGCTGCCTCAGAGAAAAAATATTGGGGATGCATGATTGTTAGTCAACAAAAATTTATCATCTGCAAATTACTAAGTACTGTAATTTTCATTTAAAACAATGTTAAAAATAGGCAATATTTTGAAAATGGTTACAAATTACAAGTGTGGACATTTCTTGAAAATAAAAATATTACAAAATTGTTTATGCAAATCCCCCACTAAAAGCAAAAGCATTTGCAGCAATTTTTCACAAAAATGAAACATAAATAAACTAAGTTGGAACATTCTAATTAGATAATATGTGATAATAAGGGTTTTCAAGTTGAGTTTAAGTTACTTAGATCAAGTTTTAGTTTTAATGTTTTTTGTTCAAGTTTGAGTATTTTTTAAAAAAAATTCCAATTTTGATCAATTTTTTTTCTAATTCCGAGTTTTCTATGGTAAAAAATTATTTTGCAATAATTCTATGCTAAAAATCATTTTTTATGATTGGTAAAGAAATTGAAATATATAATAATTCAATTTTTACAGTATTTTCATGTTGAGTTTTGATAATTTCCCTTCCAAGTTTTTCTTATCAAGTTTTGTGAGTTGTTCAAGTTCAAGTTCTTTCATTAAAAGTGCAATTGGGGAAAGTAATAGGAGTAGTTTATAATCTTTATTGTTTATAATAAAAAATTTCGATACAGCCTTAAAATATATTATGTTAAACATTTACATATTCAAGATTACAATGTTTATTATCTATACTTAATAGTTTGAAATAATATTTCTTTATGAATTACCTTATGTGTGAACCATGATAGAAAAAACACTATTGGACAAAAAAGCATTGAACAAACTTTCCTATTACTCATGCATTGTTTTTTCAAAGTAGTTTATATAGAATAGAAATGAGTCATTTCAAATGACAAATGAGTAAAAAAGAGTTTACTGAAAAGTCGGCTAAAGCTAACGTGGGCTAAAAATCATTAAACTTGCAATATTAATATTTATAGATTTTAAGTTATTGAAGAATTGAAAATTACGTTTAATTTTTAGCTTGTGAATCTATATTAACAGCTCGTAGGAAGACAAATTTGTCACATAAATTGGTATCTGGCGAATATGGCGGTTTTTTAAAAAAAAGCGAGTACCCCCACAGAAAATTCACCAAAATACTATAAATTGTAAAATTTTTTATTTATTACATTTAGTCAAAATATACTTCTTTAAACATATCCAAAATAATTTTTCAGAAAATACATACAAATTTCATGAAAAATGTCAAAATTTCTGACAGTTTTAGTTTATTTTTGTTCAAAAATCCGCTTTAACTGTGTTTTTCTCCACTTTTCGTTTTCTTGCATTTTGCATATTTTTGGCAAAAACATTTTCAAGAAGGAAAGGAGTACTAACATCAAATTTGGCATGTATATAGTACACCCTTTGGTCTATGCAACTACAGAAAGATTTTTTATCTTATATCTTTAATTTTTTAGAAAACTGGTTTACGCATATATAATGAGCTAAGTACTAATTAAAACTGCAAATTTATGCATGCTGCTACTTATCATTTCATAAATTGCACAAAATCTCTCTGTAGTTGCATAGGGCCTCTAATTAGCTTTAATATGATATATGGTTTGCCTATATAAATGATTCACATCACCTGAAGATATTTGCCACAAAGTATATTCTTTTATTTCTTTTGTATTAAGTCTTTTGGGCTGCAGTGTGGGGAGTAGAGTTATCATGCTGCAGGAAAAGATTACGAAATTGTAACGGGCAGCTCATATTTCTAAGTATAAAAGATTCTAGATCCTTAAAAAAATTTCTATAAATTTCTGCAGTAATTGCGCAATTAACTCTCGCACTTTCTTATTGAACTTTCCAGATCCACTCTTTTTGTCAAATGTCGTTCGCTTTCCTTCCATAAAGTCTTGCATTATTTCGCGTACACGCCGTAATGAAAGTTTGTGTTCAGGCCATGCTTGATCATTTCACATACGGTTTTGGCTTCAACTTCGTTACGTCTTAGTGATTCAATGAAGTGATAAATGTGTTCCTTGCTGCACGGCAACATGACTTAAGATGGTATTGTCACTTGTAATTGATTTTCTATAATATGTGACTTTGCTTACTTTGTATAATTATTACGACATTTGATAAACTTATATATTAGTTAATTTATGGTAGCAACGAAGGTTTTTTCCCGGGACAGCCTATATATATATATATATATATATATATATAT
>CABFPE010000024.1:199855-229238 GCA_900660155.1 Hofstenia miamia
TATGTATTTAGATACATATATATATGAATAAATAAATACTGATATATATATATTAATATATATATATATATATATATATATATACTTAGAGGCGCTTTGTGTATTTAATTTTCGAAGGAGCTCAACAAAGCGCCACTGAACCGAAAATTCCCATACACAAAGCACCTCTCAGCTTTTACTAGTAAAGTATTCACCTTAACGGCCTCAAAATCCTATATTACACTAAATGGAACATATAAAATCCTATTTTAAACTTATTATATCAATTATATGGTTTTCTATATGGGACGCTACATAGCTCCTCTTTTAAATATATTTTTTCAACAAAGCGCCTCTCAACCTTGGATTTTAAACATGATAATAGCAGACGAGATTAATATAATGACCATCATCGCAGATATCCTCAGCCTATTTTTGTAGTTATACGAAAATTATTGCACTTACGGTAGTAGTATATAGTTTATACGATAGTAAGCTATTTCTGGTTTTATTTTGAATCTTTCGTAGAGGTATTTATATATATATATATATATATATTCGATCTATATCGAATATAGATATATTCGATCACTTCATCTCAAATCCTAAAGGCTGTTCAAAATGATATTGGTTAAAGGCATTAAAACTAAAAATTTTCATCAAATTTTAATTTTTAATCGCCATAACATTAGAAAGTCCAATCTGTCAAAATTGACTTTTTAAAAATCAGTTCTCAATAAAATAATTTACTGATTCGCTTAAAAATTGAAAGGGTCAAAATGTATACAAATTCTCTCCCATGGGCGCAAATTGATAGACCTGCTACTACTATGTTTTCCGACTTTCGTCTGAATATACAGAGAAATCAATAGATATTAACGTTTTAAGTTAATTAATGACTTAAGCTGCTGTTTTACTTTGAATTCACAGCATTTTTGGAAAATGTTTTGATATTAGCCGCCAGTAATTATTTTAATATTTTGACTGGAAATTAGTACTTGTAAGACAATGCAAACTTAATTCTAATGGGGCTTTAGAATGTTTCAATGATGATGCTGAAACTGGTTTACCATTTGAAAAAAATGAATTTGAGTTACCACACAGATAAAGGCGATGTTGATAGTGAGTTAGACGGAGAGGATGCAATGAATAATGTAGTATTAGGTTGATGAGTATATTGGGCAATCCGTTGCATTGGAATTGATTAATGATTTTCTTCGACGGGACGATAACATCACTACTGACAATTTCTTTAATTTCTTTAATGTAACACAGTTATATTAAAAAAATTTCCCTGTACAAACCTCAGCAAAACATAACTTGTATAAGACGACTAAAAAAGTAAATATTTTGTCTTCTATTCATCTGCACTTCGAATTTTCTCAAAAGAAGAAACCTCACTGTTCTAAAAGTGAAGTGAGTGTTGATGTGATAATTCTTTATTCAGCAAAGGAAGCAACTCGTGCAGTCATTGGTTATGTTTTACAGCAACTTGATTTTGCTGACATCAATGCAAGGATACTTTATCGAGAGTCAACTTCTGAGCTGAACAGATTTTATCACTTGCTTAGCTGAAAAATCATCAGGGTCCTTGTGGTGGAAGATCATTTTAACCTATCCAAATAACTGTAAGCCGTAGCCCATTTTTATCCGAGACTGTTAAAAAACACAAAAATGATTTGTGCCATATGCAGTAATCCAGAATGTGAAAAATGTTCTTCCAATTGCCATAAATTTGTTAAATCCATTTGATGCTATCTATTTTTTCCCCAGTTGCCCAAGTTTATTTCTGGCATTTATCAGAAGAAATCAACAATAATTTGTGATATTGTTTTTAACCGTCTTTTCATTTCCAAAAAATTTGAGGATGATGCCCTTTTTAATATCTTGTCTATTTGAGTAACTACTTATTAAATTCACTTTGCAGTTGTAAAATAGCGTTTGTATGGAATAAAAAATTTAGAGGTTTTCTGTACATACAATAGTTTTGTTATTAATTTTTGCCCTAAAACATTTTTGATAAATATAGAGTAGTTTTATTGTGATTAAATTTTGGCTTTAAAAAATTGCGGTTCATGTTTAACTTTTCTAAAATTATCCCGAGCACTAGATGTGAAATTTTTTCTATAATTTGTAAAATTCACATCAAATAGTTGTAATGAAGCTTGTAGGCGTCAGCATTCAGTGTTAGAAAAATTGATTGCTCACCCCTTATAAAAAAAATTAATGTATTTTTCATTTTTAAAATTTGTTTATAAAAAGCTTTTAGAGATTTGCTTGTTAACATTGAAATTTCAAAGCAGTTATTTTTCGCTATACCATTTTGTCGATTTTGAATGCATTGTTTAAATAATTAAATTGATCATTTTAATTTTGTAAAAAGTGTCTATAGACATGTTGCTAGACTGCTATATTATTTCTGCATATTTTTGAAATAATCGCACCTGTTAACGCATAATTATTGTTGTTAATTTTTAGTTTATATTTAATAATGAGTAATTCGATCGCTAATGCACAATTTGGAAAACGACGCATTACAATGAGCTTAACAATTGATGAAGATATTTTCACAAATATTGACTCTGGGGGTGTTGAGGTTATTCTAATGAATAAACTGCTCACACATTGTTTTGGATCTATTGCTTTTAATTCAAACGATACTTTGTCACACCCTCCTCCTCAGTTTTCTAGAGCAGCCGAGCCAACACGTAACACACCATCTTCATCAAGTTCCTGTATATCACATCGGATTTCAGATACTTTAAGCGCCTCTCATTCACAATTAATTACTGAAAATTCCGCTTCTCACAAAAAACCGTTTAAATCTTTAAGCACAAGGAATTATTTATCGCGGAGTATTTATAATAAACGTCGACGTCCAATTTCCTCTAGTTTTGTTAAACGTGCAAGATATACGGTTGATCAACAAGCTTTGCCAACGATGGTGCACAATTCCTCAAATGATCATAAAGAAGTTATATCAGAATCATCAGGCCCTTCATCGCAAATATATTCTTCAGTTGAAAACTATGCAGCTGATAATGCTCCTGTCTATGCATATCAAGATAATTTAAGCACTGTGAAAGTTAAGGAAGAAGATCAACTTATTAATGAACTTACATTATCTTCTCTTCTTAACCAGTCGGATTATACTGAAGAGACTAATGTTCAAGATATTGTATCAAATGATGCTGAAGTTGAATTACTAAATGAACATATTCCTTCTTCTGCTCCAGATATTTCTCCAATTGTGGTGCGTAGTTAATCCAAAATGCATAGCTAGCTATCTAGTTTAGATTCCAGTAAACAATTCGCAGTCTCAAGCAACTTCTCGACCTGCTTCTTCAGGTATTTTCATAATTTCTTACAAAGTATATATATGTAATGAATTTATATACATATATGTAATGAATTTCAACTAAATTTTAATCCTCATTTTTGTACGTCTTTTCTGGAAAAAACTCAATCCTTTGTGAAATGATGTTTAATCATCTTTTCACCAAAACTTATGTATCTGTATAAATTCATATGTATGCCAAAATTATTCCTTTAAGAATACTATTGTGAGAAACAAATAGTACCACATGGTACTAAATAGGTCACTAATCCAGTGGAACTTGGTAAAAGGGAATTGAATGCGCATGTAATAACTACCAGTGCAAACCTGTTGAAGAGTCTGACTGTGTTGCACTTTATTTATTGCAATGGATTCATTTAAAAAAATGTTTGAAGAACTTTCGAAAACCATGTGTTTCCACAAACTATCAAAACATTATATAAAATTTCGGATCTTTTATGTGGATATTGTGCTTAAATATAAATTTTTAGTGGTTTTCATAAAATATAAACAATTACTTTTCTAAAAATCCTATGTGCCGCCATGTATAAATGGTGTTTTTAACTTAATAATATTAAGCATTAAAGTTTCGGCGGAGAACCAAAAATATCATTGCATGTTTTTGTAATATATAATTATATTTTGTATAATTTGCAAATAAATAATCGTTTTTATAATTAATTTTGGAAAAATATTTGGAACCACCCCTCCGTCTGCTTCGCAACACTGTTTAAAAGATGTTTATAGCACCTTTTTTTCAATTAGCTATGATTACATTGTATATCAAATTGAGAATACACAATAAAATTCATTACTTGTGTTTCTATGGAGAAAATTTTCTGTATTCGGGCATTGCTTTCAGCAAGATTTCTATTTATATTTGCGATGTTATTAATCAGAGCAATAGTCCGTTCAACTTAATTATATACATACAACAGCCAGATCTTGCACATTTTTTAATGGAAACTATTGATTATGCAAGGAATTGCAGTTGGCCATCTTGATTGTGTTATTCTTAAAAACTAACAAAAATTATTACTTTCAAACAGCTTCAATACTTTTTAGATGTTAGCTTTTAAGTACAGAATCCATTTATTTGTCATTAATATCTGCTGCTTTCTCCGGCGTAATTACCGAGCGCGATAGACTTTTAAGGTTATACGCAACAGCTATAGCCTGAATGAATGCTCCACAATGGGGTACTCCAATTGAATGAAATTTGTATGAATGTGCTTTCTGGTCAAAATTACTGTCAATGAGGATCAAACTTTATAATTGAACCCTTTTCATGAAAAATCCTATTCTATTAGCATTATACTTTCTTAGCGACCCCGTCTTGTGTTTTCCGACTCATGATTTAAGTCATGTAATATTTCAATGTACTAGATAATTAAAATCAGCATAGTAAATAATTTTGACAACGATGTTTTAAGTTGCAATACAGTTAGTGTAACTTATAATTTAATTCGGTTTTTTCATTATTATTGTGAAGCACGTGATAGAATTGTTTGCCATTTTTATCTGTTCGAGGTTAATAACATTCCTTTAGTCAGTTGTTTTTACAAATTCAATGAATGTACTTCTTGAATTCTTTGTTCATATCTAGTTCTTTAACACTATCTGATAGGCAAGAATTTGTAAATGTCTCCAATTTTTTGTTTCTCTTGATATACATCAGAGACAGTTGTTTCACACCAATTCTAATTCAATCACATAAAAGCCATATCGATTTTATTCTTTACAATAATTGCTTTCAATGAGCCTATAATTTCTTGAAATCGTAATATTTAGGCCTAAAACGTCACCGTTGTCATCTGTGTTCTTACAATACGAATTTTTCCACACACATCAAATATCACTATTCTTCTCGCCACTCTGACGCTCGGCCATTCGTCTGTCCACATTGTAATGCATCGTTCAAATTGAAATCGAATCTTCGTTCTCATAGCAAACGGCACTGAAATTTGACTATTCTTAATGCTTCAAAATATGTAATTGTTTTAAATTTCATGAGTTTATCATTTATATTGCTACGAACTTTGCTAAGTCCATGTATTGGTTTCATTTAAAAATCTTAAGTAAAAAGAAATTTTGCTGCACGAGGGCTAACTGTTTCATTGTATGCAAATTTTGCAGTAAAAAGTTAAGATTCATGAATTACATCACTATTTACATGTACAACCTATTTACTTTAATTTATTAAAATGTGAATTTTATTGATGATACACGTTTATCAACAAAATATTTTTGCCTGAAATTATTCAACAATTTTGTTTGGTTGGTTACTTCAAACTTGGCTCAATTCATCTTGATAAATTGTATCACTGTTTGTAGTAAATTAGTGCATGTGTATTTTCCATAAAAGCCTGTTGTTGAGCACAGCTGTTTCAGAATTGTTGCATCAACTTAATGCTTGTGTTTCATTGTAATGGTGTCAATATTTCTACTGAAGGGTAAAATTACTTTATCTGTCTGCGAATTCTGGAAGTCATGTGTTATTAAGCAAAGAAAATTTAGTTTCAAATTCATTGAATACCTTGATATCAGTACCATTTTTTTAAAAAATCGGGCACGTGATAACGCTATTCTAGTGAATAGCATAAACCGATAATAATCTAAGATCGTAAATTACTTTGTTCCATACATTAAATTACATCAGAAGATTGAGAATGACCTAAATCTTTTATGAAATCACGAAACAAAATAACCGGTTATATTTCAATGATTTTTTAATGTATGCATCGCCAAAAATCAACTGGGTAATGATCTGGTAGAAGGTTTCCGACTGATGTGTCTCTCAATTTCGTCTTTGGGTTTTATTTCACTTATTCTGCCATATGGGACGGCGTGCCTCCTCTGCGACAGACTTTGTGTGACATGAGTCTTCAACATATTCGGGTGTCATAGAATAAAAAAGGAGGGATCAACTTGATTCCGCCCACGCTCTACTTTCTAAGGGTGAGCAATGATTCGATTATATTATCTCATTTGACGCAATTATTTGTATAGACACAATCGTTTGACTGCCCCTCAGCTGTTTGTAACGCAGAAGTAGCATAGTGAATATCAATTTCAAATTGTTGAAGAAAGAATTCCAAACGCTGTATATTTGATTTCTTGGACGCGTCGGGGCGATAAGGTTTCATTTCTAAGTATTAACTCAAAATGTGCACTACTACAGATTGCATGAGGTTGTTTTGAATTGAGCGTAACTAACGATGATTTCACTGGGGAAATTGAACTATCCTTGCCTCAGTGAGTGGTGAGGATGGACGGCTCTTCTAATTCTTCTCAATACAAAGTATGCGCAATGCTTGAACGGTGGAGTCATTGCATTTGTAATATATTTTTACCAACTGAGAATGCATTTTCAAATCCATTTTGAAATTGAGAAATATGACTTCGTTTATGTCGTTAAATTACAGCTGTATATATTTCAATATTGATGTAGCTAAAACAAAATTACAATTGTACACATGTATTAATGCATGTCTAAATGAATGCAGTTTAGTATTTTTCATGACTATAGCCACTCTGTATTTTATGAAATTGTCTAAGATATCAAAGCATTTCTAAATTGCATGTAGATTGCATATTGGGATCTTTTGAATATGGTAGTTGGGTCGCAAGTTTGGGAAATATATGAAGATTATGAACATACTTATTTATGTAACAAAGCCCAATAAATCTATTGCTCGTTTAGCATTTAAAATTTGGTATTCCTACCAATTTCAAACATTGATATAATTTGTACTTGACAATAGCAGCAAAACTGATACTGAATGCAATAGGACTTCCATAACGGTTTAAAAAGCGCTTCATAGTTCATATGAAATAGCGTAGATTCGTAGCTTTGAACATTTTTTCTAATCAGTCAACTGAATGGTAATATTTAGAGGTAAAGCGATATCGTTGTCCATTGTGTAGCTACAGTTCTAATTCCCTTCAGCATATTACATATCACAATTCGTGTCGTCATTCGGATGCTCGACCATTTATCTGTCCGCTCTGCGAAGCAGATTTTAAGCTCAAATCGCATCTTAACGCACACCTCAAACGCCATTCTAGGACTTCTTCTAATTGTTAAAATGCATTTGTGTTTTCTATAATAAATTTTTCGACTTTATGATCACTCTTACGTTTTATTGTTCGTTAGCTTCTTAAACTATATTATATATAATGTAATGAATGTATTCGCCTATATTTCTTGAGAGCTTTCTGTATAATAGCAAAGCCTTCTAGAAGGCTTTATAATAGTTACTTTACAATTTTCTATATTTCCTTGAAATGTTTTTGCTTTGGTGGTCGATCCCTAGCCATTAGTCCCAGAAAGTTGAATGTGAATGAAACCAGGGATTTTTGCAATACTTTCTAAAATGGCATTTCTAGCTGTTTTACATTCACTGATGTACCACGATACCTTTGTTTATAAAATGATAAGTTATGGAATTTATAAGTCCAAAATTATATTTCCGTTCTGTAGCAATGCTTAATTTCTGGTTTTTGATGTGCATTGAAATCTTCGTATTTAGGACTAAAACGTCACTGTTGTCATCTTTGCTCTTACGGTACGAACTTTTCGACGCACATCAAATACCACTATTCTTCCCGCCATTCTGATGCCCGGCCCTTCATCTGTCCACATTGTAACGCATCGTTCAAATTGAAATCACATCTTCGCACACATAGCAAGCGTCATTGAATTTCGACTGTTTTTGTCTTTTTATCGAAATTGTAGTGTTTGGCATTTTTTAATTTAAGTAATTTTCTATTTATTCAATTTATCCAAATTATTTCATCAAAATAAATTCGGCCATTACCAATTCAATTATCTTCACTTTCTTCGAAATCCAACTTCATTTTACTGTCTTAATATAATGCTGTCTTTGTTATAACTTGGCCTGGATATATCTTTAATTTTTTCTTTTGAAACAGGATAGATATCTGATGCTTTTACTGCAACAATCAAATGTTTTTCTTGACCAGGAATACATAATTATTTTTTAGGATTAGTTGAAATTTTATTTTTATGTATATTTTTGAACATACTATATAATATATTAATGATTTTTTGAAATGATTTTCAAAATCATATATGATTAAGACTGCACGGACTCAACTTTTGGCTTTAGAGAACTTTGGTTTCTCTTGTGTCAGAACTTGTTTAGCTTGGCTCAGCAAACGCGGGCTTTGCATTGCAGATTGATCCCCTTTAATTCTTCATATTCACATGTTACGCCAATTTCAGCTAGAAAATATTTCATTAAAACTAACTCAACTGATTCCCCATCTTTCAGGATTTCGGGTTGTTTTTCAGCAGATAGTTTAATCCTGTTCAAAAGTGTACCTTCAAAATATGTTTACAACAGATAGTCCAAAAATTGTAAATACTATGACTGATTACAGCTAATTAAGAGAATAAAAATCAATATATTCCTATTTCGGTTGTACTTTCTTACCAAATTGTGGGCTGAGTTGGAAATCTGCATTTCAGTATCGTTATTTTCAATTGATCTATTAAAAGCCAATGATCACCAAATTGCTGCATAATCTTGCTAGTAGATCATAGAATGAGTTTGGACGTCCATGCACATTCACAAATATTGGGTTATTGATTACAATGAATCTCTCATTTTGCAGCAGCGCAGTGCCACATTTTCATTACAACATGGTAGTTTTTATATGTTTATGGAGAACGAAATGCCAAGTCACCAATTAAAATCAATTAAAAAGTACAATTTGGCAATGGCGAAAGCTGCAGACGAATCCCAGCCATCTCTCTAGCATCTCCCTGCAGCACAACAACGTGAAGCCAAATGTGTCCTTTTTACTCTGCAGATTGTAATTTGTGAACCCGTTCGCTCCTCTCAACCGGGAACATAACTCAAAACAGCCATCTACACATCGTATAAGGAGGTACTTATTACTGCGACGTACGCTTTTGAAGCCATTTATGAAAACTCTTCGATAGTGTAAGTTGAAAGTTAAAAACTCATCCCTATTATTTCTCACGGGAACTATGTAATTTGAAAATACAGTCGTTTATGCAACTGCTTTGTATATTAATATGTGACAACCAACTCTATGTATTTATTAAATACGCTATGTACATTTTTATTATTAGCAGATAAATGGCTAACACATCGATTAAAATTTTTACTCTTACAAACTGGAAGTGTTTTATAATGTCAAACACCCCTTCCTATCGAAGACGTGAAATAGACACTAAGGTGTCTTAAAGTTATTATTTGGGCTACTGTTATTAGAGCTGCAAGTTGAGTAAAATCGTGTGTGCCAGAACAATTGGTTATGAATGTATTATAGTTTCCATAAAATATCTTATCATTTTTTGTTTATGGTGTGTATTTAATTTCGTGTGGTCATTGATTGGATCTCGCTCGTTAAGCCATTTAACGCAATCAAAATAGGTGACTTTATTAAAGAATAGTAATAATTTTGTCAGTGAGTACTAATACTACTGATGCCTACATAACATGTCTTCCAGTAGTGTTATCAAAAATTACGTTAGTTTTCTAAGATTGTTCAAGTTTATCTATTTGACTTTCGTGTACATGTATCATCTAAATAGTAATCATTTTACTTACATATTGATGTTAATTGATCTCTTCATTAGATTTTCTCTAATAGTAATTTGACACTGTTAAATTCTATAGTTCCAAGTGCCTCGGATTAGTCTTACGCTGCCGTAAAGTAAACTAGAAAATTTTATAAAGGGATTTTGTATCACTTTCCTAAATATCTCGTGCACTGCCGTAAAGTAAGACACAAAGAGCTTAGAGAAAGCTAAATTTATAATTGTAATTTTAAATCATTAGGATATATTTTAATTCAGCAATAATATGCATGCATATTGTCCAACCTATTTCCATCCGTCGACGGGATTTCGGACGAAAGTTTAGGAATTTCCAAAGTGAAGGAAACAACTAACATTATGATATTCAATCAAAACTATTTTTTTATAATCTAGGATCGATGAGGATGCTTACAAAAAATCTTTTGAAAATATAAATCAATAGTTCAATTCTAGCGCACAATGTGATAGGGTAATTTTGAAATATTTGGAATTCCTAAAAAGTGTTTTCTTGTCTTAATTGGTCTAGTAACAAATGTTGTATCTCGGGTTTTAGTGCATAGGTGAATGATAAGCAACCTACATATTCCTCAATGATTTAATGCAAATTGACATATTGCGGATGGATAGATTAATACACTATTTCGGTTCATTTCTGCATTGTATATGAAAGGACACCATTTGATTAAAAGCAAGACTATCTATAGAATATTATACTATTATAATCACTAATATAAAATATACACAATAGTAGGTTGAGTATTTTGCAGCCATCCAACCGTAATTTTTATTCTCGATTTTCTGTTTTACACGCATATTTAACTTTTTTATTGATTCACAGAATAATTTTTAAGGTTCAGGTCCTAAGTTAAATTCGGAATAAATTTTTTATATTTAGCTCGAGTAAAAGCCCATCTTTGTCCTTACTGTCGTTATACATCTTCACGAAAGCATAACCTTTTACGGCACATGCGCGCCCGACATCAAATATTTCTTTGACCAAAAGCGGTAAATATTTTTATGTAAAATTGTTGTAATTTTTATATTGCTTCTGATGTTTGGGCCGCGTTTAACTCATGAAATTTAATATTCGAATTTCACCTGAACTATGCTGACATCAAGTCGGTAAACCTTGTCCTTTCTTTCATTAAAAAATATTATATGCTCGTCAAGTTTGTTTTCGAGAGATGTGAAACTAGTTTTACACAAAATATGAAGTTTGTAAGTGCTTGCATTATGCAATGCTGAAATCTTAGTTTTGCTCTAGCTATCAAAATCTTCCCAAATTTTGCCGCCCTTTCGATCTTTTAAAAATATATTCTCGGTGTTAATTTTTGTTTGGAGAATGAAAATTGTCAATTTTTATTGAAGGCTTTCTACGTGTATAGGTAAAGCATGCATATTAGTCTTTTCACTGTTTTAGTGTATTGGTTCATAGGCTGTATTATTACAAAAACATTATCGCTCTTCTGACCTTTTTATTTGCAATTTTCCAATTTTGAATTTGTTTTATACCTTATCGTTTATAAACTAACCAGGCATAGCTTTTGTTTAAATAAATAAAAGGAGATTATAAGTCTAATTCAAAATTGCAATATAGAACTTTGCAGGGTCACAATCTTATAGGTAGTTTTGTGAATATGACGGAGAACAAACCTTAGAAAATGACCGAGAGAAGTTTAGGCAGTCCAACATCTTAAAGCAAGAAGCAATTTATTCAGAAAAGGCCTTGAGATACAAAGACATGGGCAAAGATTACGGAATGTAGGGAGATTTTTTTATTAGGAAATACAGCTTAAGATTTGATGTAAAAATGATTATATTTTAATAGGAGAAGAGCAATTTTGAAACCAAAAACGAAAAATGCTAAAGCCATAAGACTGAAAGGTTGGTAGGCTAGTTCAGTGTTTCTAGACATTACCAGGGATTTGAAATAGTAACATTTACAAGAATGTAACTTTACTGTGAGAAATATGTGTGGATTAAAAACGGGAACTAAAAATTATAATGCTAAGACTCGTGCGCTGGGCTTTAATGGGATAGGAACATCATTTAAACATTTTCTGTTAGGAAATGAATGTAAGAGCTCGAAATTTAGATTTATTAAATGATTTCCCATTAAAAGAAAGCCACACGGTAGCAGATGATTTCATCGACATTAACAAATCATCGCGTTACTCCCCATCGAACCGTAGAGATTACATTAGTTTTCTGAAAGAGCAAATTGGGTACTATAGTGAGATCTCCGAAGGTGATACAAACGCTGAATTGGATTTAGGTAATTGTCGAGGCCCTGTTTATGTTCAAGATAGTTCGTAAGTAAACAACTAACTCTATCAAAATGTGGATAGGCAATCAATTTGATTTACACCACATGAAACAATTTGATTGTCTTACAACCTTAACAAATAACATTAACATTTTACAAAAGAGATTATTTTGAGGATATTTACTAAAAAATCTGAAAAAATGTGCCTAATTCCTTGAAATCTTGCCAAGGATTATTTGGAGAAAACTTTTCAGAGAATTTATACAAATAGAAGAATTTCAAGAAGCGATTTAAACGAATTGTAGTCGATCGTCGAGATTTTAAGAAAAAACATACTGTTCCTTAGGTGGCATAATGAAAAACTAGGTATCGCAAACCTGCGGTGTGGACGTAGCAGATCAGTTAGAATAGGAAAAATAAAGAATGTGACCAGAGGTGACCGTCGATAACGGCTTAAATAGAATAGAAATTATCAAGAAATTTAATTTGGAGATGTTCTTACTAATCCTACGAGAATAGAACGTTTCACGGATTTCTAGGCTCCCTGTATTACTATATTATAAATATTATTAGACGATTGGAACGATTGAATGCCATCGAAAATAGCATGTCTGACCTTGGTAAGGAGGGAGAGGACAAATACTATTCTAAATAGAGGTATGCAATTGAGTGACTTTGCTACAGCAATACTCGCAAGAAGAATAATAATCAACATCTAAAAAGTTAGAATAATATACATAGGTGGATGTGATAGTCAATTAGAAGAACCAAGAATAAAGGGATTTAATCATATATCACTTGAAAACAAAAATCTTAATAGCAAAGAGATTCTGATAACATAATGGCAGTCGAATTCAGAGGCAAGCCGAGATCTGAGGGTACTATAGCGATTATAATAAAATTGAATATCGTGTATGGGTATTTGGGGTATGCCAAATCCTTAGAACTTTATTTGTTTTGACATGGTCGCGTTGTAGACGAACGTCCTCTTTTCACCTAACCTCAGAATCAATTTTAACTACATTATTTACAAGAAAAGGTGTTAGTGTGCCTTCCCATTGAAAATTGTCGTTTCGGTTGATGTTTTAGATACGATATAACTGATTGTTAATATTAATTATGTACATCGTCATGTAATTATCACATCATTGTTGTACTGAATTTAATGCATGTATTTCATAACTGAAGCCATCAGTTATTTTGACGTCATATCAATAGAAAATCATTTGAAGAACATTATCAAGAACAAAACACGAGGAATTGTTTATGGAATAGCTGTATGAGAAGAAAATATATATGTATATTTCTTTCAAAAAAGTAGAAATGCTAATGACCAAGGGGATGTTCAGTATAAAGCACTCGTTTAATGAATCAAATCCTTAAAAATCTAATAATATTGAAGACACTATTCTGCAGTACTATGCAATTTCCGTATCAACACATTCTGTGACTGTGCTTATAGAGTTTAAGTGCACCCATTGTGGTGGTCCAAGGACTACAACGAATTTATGGATTCTTTGAAATCAGATAGAAAAGTGATAGGCATTCTGCTCCATACTATCAAAAATAGTTTTTCCGTGAGAAATCGATATTGAACTTTTGGAACTGAGTGTCAACCTTCTCAACAATATTGCAGCCCTCGGAGTAACAGTGAGCAAATATCAAGTTTGTTTAATACTCGAAGAACTCCATTTGTATCGACACATGTCAGATGCAATAATGGTATTCCAACTTATAAATCATATAAAAACCTTAATAGACCAGCAATCCTTTCTTATATATTTACCAGATACCTAAATCTTTGTCATCTGACTCGTAAATTTTCTTATTTGCCTTTTAAGAACATCATATATTTAAGATGAACCTAAGATCGTATATGCTTACCCGCTTCAACTTGTTTGATCTTTAGCAACCGTGTAATTGGTTTCTGTATAGCAATAGTGCAAATTGTCTCTGAAATCTTCACAGTATTCATGATATTATCATGCAGATGCTATAATTCTATTTTGTGTTTTGTACCTAACTTTCGGTAATTGAAGTGATTTATTATTATTGTTATCATTGTCAACTGATATTCGTGCTGCTGCGAATACTATGTTCAAATAGACATTTTATCTAAAATGTTATTAAACAAGTGTTGTTAACCAGAAATATCCTCAGAAAGTTTATTGTATTTCAAAATGTATTCAAGTAGTTGGGTTTGCCTAATTTTTTTGGACATACTATAATACCATTTCTAATAAAATAATTTCAATGGTTTGCTATTGATCGGAAAAATTTTATTTTCTGGTGTCGGATATTTCATTTTTTGTTACAAATAGTTGAAGAATTCTTTTGTAAATACGGATTTACTTGGGAGTTCTTGTCCACCGTCTTCATCATTTAATAGTTGATTTCTTCGATTTTTAATATTTTCGTTATCAAGTCTAACTTCTCGATTGATCTTTTCTTGCACGTCATTAATGAGATCTCAACTACAAATCTTGATTGAGCGGTTTGTAATCCTATTGGCAACAGTAAAATCTAGAAGCATCAAGCGACGCAATTTCATGTATTCCAGTTGATCTCGTCTCTACAACACCCATACAATGACATTTTTAAGCATATTAATCTATAATCTAGGCAGAGATTAAGCGTCTAATTTTTAATGCAATCAATTGGAATGTTGCTCAAATAAGTGTTCTCCTGAACTTATACAAATTTATCTCATAGGATACGGAATGAGATTAATTCTAAACTTCGACTATTTGTGAGATATCTAGATAATAAATGCATACACTGTATATGCATTTTATTTTTACACGTCAATTTTTTATATGCATTATATTCGGTTTCACTTAATTGCGAACTGTAACTGAATATTAATTGTAAATGCTACTAATCAATACTCATTGAAATTTGAGAAAAACCATCATCTGAGACTGAGATTTAATGACATTCTTAACTGCAGAACTTTTATGCAATTTTCATGTGCATAAAGCATATAGTGAATCAAGTCCTCGTTTGAGTGTGACCATGGTACTAGCATGTGCGGATTCGGAGACGCTTGAGCAAGCGCTCAACATTAGCTAATTTTTGTTTTTTTATTCAATCAGTTTTGCTGACGTTATTGAAAGCGATAATTCAACCTACTAAACCAAGTGTGACGTAAGCTGAAGCTAATTCAGCACTTCAACTGTAACTGAATCTGGAATTAGTAAATCAATTCATTTGCTCACTTTTTTGAATTATACATACATTCTAAATGCAAATTTCTTTGATGATTTTGTGCTTTTGGAAAAATCCCTTTATATATCAAAAATTGAATTCCAAAAATTGCCTACCGTATATTACTAGTCTTGTAGCTGACATACCTGTTTCTACAAATATTGCTTCATTATCAATTTTAAAACGACGGAATTTTTTGCGAGGTAGTTTCCCTCTGTATTTCTACTTTCAAATTTATTAATCTTAGAAATAGCATTTGATAAAAAATGTTCACTTTTTTCTTATGCTATCCTCACCAGTGTTGTAAATTTATGAAGGATTGAACTTTAGAAAAGCAATTAGCTGTTTTCTGCGGATGACAACCCCCATATTAGGGATCTTAATAACAGGATCCTTATTTAATAATTTCTGTTCAATATAGATTGTTTATTTTTTGTTTACATTCGGTGAAATATTATATACAAATCACTGATTCTCTGTTATACCACAAAATTTCGGGAAAATTAATTATTTTAATCTTTGCTAACAATTGCCGTATTCTTCAAAAAAAAGCAAAAGTAAAGTGAGAAAAATTATTTATCTTATGAAACATCATTTTACTGTGTAAAATGATTTCATAATTAATCCTAAATTGCATATTGTATATTTAAGAATGAAAGCCCATTTGCCGACATTTTGTTAAGTCCATTTAGAGATTTCAGAATGCTGTAATCTGTACACATGTATGAATAAGTGTGCTTCCCTGTTATGATGAAAATGTGTGATAGAAACTATTATTGTGCTTGAAGTAGATGAAAATATTAGCTTTTTCAAAAGAATATCCCTTTTTGCAAAAGCTTTCAAGTTCTTCCAGTGCCCCTGAGATTCAGATAATTAGCCTCAACTATTTTGTTTTTCATTAATTAACCAAGCAATTTCCATTCAGGTGCGCCGTAGGTAAACTCAGAAGTCGTCGACATACACGAGATGGACTTTTGACTTGGCGCAAAGATGCGCATGGACGAGAGGGAATTAAAGACGAAAATGAAGGAGAACACTTTTCTCTATGCAGTGCTGCTTTCAGCAAAATTGTTTACATTACTAATCACAAATTGTAAATATGAAGGGGTTATTCAGGATTAACCTAATTTTTCAAACTCGAAAAAAATGTTCAAATTTATATATAAAATCAAACTGAAAACATTTTTTAAACAGGCGAACGTTTTTTGCATCTATTTTTTCTATAATATTCACCCTCAGGCGTTTCTCGAAGAATTTACTTGTTTTTCACCTTGCTTTAGAAATGCGGTTTATGTGGAAGCATGTATAGTAATTATTGAGAATTGAGTTTTATATTTGTGCGTATTGTTTAGTTGTCAAACGCCATCAATGTCCTCAATGCTGCTATACGTCAATGAAACGCACGCATCTCAATGATCACATAAATTCCATTCACAGCGACAAACGACCATTCGCTTGCCCATTTTGTGTGTGGCGATTCAAACTTAAATCCCACGTCCAACATCACGTTCGTACCATTCATAAAATGCCAGAATATCGTCACAACCCTCGAAATTAGCGGTAACTCTATTTGACTCTTCCAAAGCCATATTATTATTATAGCAACGTAGGCTGTTCAAATGCCTTGCTAATGTATTATAAATTATGAAAATTTATTCATTCCTGGGTTATTCAAGTTTTATTTTTGGTTAGACATGATAACTAAAATTCACTAAAATTCGGTTTCATTGAGAATGCTTTGCAAAGGAGGAAGAATCGCGTGCATTGGGTGAAACTTCTTTAAGTAATAAATATAAACACGTTAACTAATAACATAAACATTGGCAATGAATTTAATGACCAATTTTGTAACTTAGACATGTTTTTTATTCCAATTGGGCTTTCAATGAAACTGGCGTAAAGTATAATAGAAATGTTTTTCCATACTTACCGCAATGTGCGGTCATCTAAAAACTAGATTTTGTTAAATGTTTTCATTAAGTTTGTGACTAGATACAAAAATTTAAAATCTACAAATTAACTAAAGGGACCTTCAAAAATATCCTCATGGCAAAATTCATTAGCCTTTATGTAGCATCATTAATCACTGCATAAAATAACTTTACTTTCATTTGTTAATTGGTAGAAACAAAAGAATCATTCAAGTGTTGCAATTATCTTCAGTGTTTGCTGGAAAAAGTTTTGAAACCTTATTTTCTTCAGCTGCACTTTTTCAGTGTTTTATTAAAAAATATCAGAAAAGTTGTTAACACCCTTATTTTCTGGATTATTTTCACTACATTACTTTCGTTACAGATAGTCACTTTGATATGCGATATTTTACATTATATGATTTCGGGGCTTAAAGTTAGCAACAGTATTAGTGTTTGTTGTAATTTTATTTAGCATTTTTTCATAACTTGTCACAATTCACAAAGTTGAAAATTCTTGAAAAGACGCATTTTTGAAATCACCGCCATTTTTAGGAAACAGTTCTCAAAAATAATGTTTACAACGTTTTATTCCGTTTTTCATTTTTCATTTTGATCATTTTTAAAAGCTTAAATCTAAATTTACCTCTGAAAAACGAAAGTGTCCATTATTCATTTTCGTTTTTGAAATTCCTTTTCATTTTTTTCGTGCTAGCATAATCATTAGCAATAACTGATAGTATTTGAAGCCTTTGTTGATTATTTTATTACTTCTGTGCAAAATGAAAGCGAGCTGTATGAGGCTTGAAAACAAGCTTACCACATTTTGACATATTTAAATTTTAAGCTACACTTCCTTTCGAATTATTGTTTTTACTTAACGAACCGAGGTGACCATGTTAGAGATAAGAACAGGGCAAGCCAGTAGCCAGCAAATGACTTCTCGTTCAATAAATGTTTATGAAATAATGTTATGCATCATTGCAACCTACATAAATTCTCTTCAAAGAATACAAACTACGGTGTTCCTCGAATGTTCAATGCATGCAATGTACTTGCTACACTTTTAATATAATGTTGTCTTGAAATTTACTTTCTTGAGTAACGCACGGATGTCTTGTATATTTGCAAATTATTTGAACGCACGACGTATGCATTATCGTGTATTACTGTAGAACACACACTTTTATACGTGACTTTAATGTTTTTAATATAAATATTGCGTAACAGCTTATACAAACAGAAATTCAATCCGTTGGACGTCCTTCAATTGTATATTTATCATTTCATTTGCCTTGCTATATTAGAATTTGCACAAAAATCATGATATTTTTCTTCTAAGTGGCTCGGTTTCTTAACAGCCCTGACGCTGGCAAACTTTTTTTGCCAAAACTGAGTTTCGGAAATTTTCCTCAAACTAATAACTGTAGTAGTTCGCCATTCATATTTACTCCTCTTTGGTTGTTGCAAACTGTTAAAAATCATTTAATGGAGCATTAATTATACTGTTATAGATTAGTCCTGAGATGCTCAAGCTATTGTGTAAACGTTTATGTGTAATGTGGGCCCAATTATTGCATTAGAGAAGTACATAGAATACTTCGATACCTGCTGACTTAAATTATTGCCTGGCTTTAATAACAATGGCTGTTTACAAAAGTTCCCCTAAAACTCAATAGTTAATGGTTTTTTTTTAATTTTAATAAATTCATTTGTATGCGTTTTTATTCTGCTCATAGGGGAGTTAGTCAAATAAAACAACTGAGGAAAACTGCTTTGAGCCTTTTTCAAAGATTTCTAGTTTTGTTCGACTTTCAATTGTTTTGCAAATCCTGCTTCATTTTTACTTTGATAATGGAGCGCCATAAAATATGTACTCATCTTGATAATGTGCTTATACAGCATTTTTACCATTAGCTAAGCACTGTAATGCATATCATGTTCGCAATGTAAACCTGTGTAAACGAGAACCACATGCACTCAACCATGCAGTAATCCTTTATTGAATTACTAAACAAATATTCGTTATTGATGTGATTTGTTTGGTTTCTGGAATTTTTCTCTGTATCACAATATAGTTTATGTCATCAAGATTTAGAGCATTGGTAGGCGAGTTGGGAATATTTCACGTTATGCTGACATCAGATCCGAGCTGACACGTGGCCCGAGGTGATCCAAGAATTCATGGCTCGAAATGACCAGAATTATTAACTGGTGAAATATATGAATTAACAAAAATTTAACACAATTGAATAAGTTTGTTTGTATAATCCTCAAGGCTCGGAAGAAATTTTGTATAGTTAAACTGATCGAATTTCGTTTCAATTCAGGATCCTGAGGATCGGGTGATTGAGCGTAGATTAGACACCCTTGGCTTCCTTGTTTTTCAAATCCCTAACCTATTGACTATTAATTTTTTTAATACATTTATCTGAATTAGGCATTGAGGATTTAAGAAATTTTTACTGAAGTTTTTGTATTTAATATCAGAATAGTTGTTCGTTACTAACTTCATTGACCATCTTAACTGTGTATTAATTTTCTTTAGGAAATTTTCGTTTACATCTGTATAAAGTGCATTGCCATAATGAAAATGACTTAAAACTATAGCAAGATTTAACTGCTGAGATATTTTCCTGAGTGCTTTAATTGAGATAGCCATTCGTTTAATGATTATATTAAATTGCTTTTGAAAGTTAATTAATGAGTCAAATGTAATTCCCAAGTATTTCAATTAATCCACTTTGTCTCTTTGGGTGGCATTAAAGTTTAGCTTCTGTTGAGAACAATTTTTGGAATTAGCTTTTGATTTTATAATACAGAATTGAGTTTTGGTAGGATTAACACGCAATTTCAGTGAGGCAAAATAGTGAGATAGTTGAGCAGTCATCTTCAATTCTTATGATTGCATATTCAATCTATATATATTTAGCAAAATAGCATTGTCATCAGCGTATTGAATAGCATGACAATTAGTGTAATTACTTAAGTCATTAACATATATATTAAAAAGCAAGGGACCTAATATTGTTCCCTGTGGAACACCTCTTTTGATTTCAATCCAATTTGAAAATGTCTCATTAAGCTTAACTCGTAGTTTTCGATTACCTAAATAATTGGATAAAAGAGCTCATCTTTGAGTAGAAAATGTAATTGCTTAATTTTGAAATTAAAATACAATGATCGATGAAATCAAACGCTTTAGAAAGATCTAGACATGCAATATGGCTGTATATTCGTTATTATCAATACTTTTTCTCCATTTTTCAGTAGCCCATAACAAAGCCTCGTTAGTAGACATGTCTTTCCGAAAACCATATTGTGTGTTAGAGTAAAGATTATATTTATTCATTTGCTCATTAATTTGGTTTGTCAATAGACGTTCGAAAATCTTACTAATTGGTGATGTTGCAGAAATTGGTCTATAATTTAAACAATTTTCAGGATCACTTTTTTTATATACAGGAGTTATATTGGCCATTTTTAAGTTTTCAGGGAAAATAGATTTTTATGCAAGTATTTATAATGTACCAAAGAGGCTCCAAAACAAATGCATAAGCATATTTTAGAAACCAAGTTGGTACGTTTGAAGGCCCGCTGGATTTATTTTTTAAACTCTTAATAGATCTCATAATTTCATAACATATTTGAAAGAGAAATCAGTTAAACTTTGTGCTTTCCGAAGTTTAGATTTATAGGGAAATTTTTTCTCTTCATACTTTCCTAGATTTTGAAAAGCCTCATTAAAAGCATTTCTATATGACTTGTAATAGTCTTCCCATTGAACTTGATCATTTCCAACGTATCACTTTCAGTAGATTTTTTATTTAGAAGTTTGTTTATATTCCCATTTCGTTTTTTGAGTACTTAGATTCTTGTATTTAATCTATCAAACCGATTACATTTCTTAATTCGATGTTACATAGGTTACGAGCAGAATGATTTTTGTCAGTTTTGAATGCTAAATAAGTTTGCCAACATTCTCTTCTCTTCTAATACCTTCAATACATGTAGAGTTTATCAAAATGTTTATTTTCTTTGGTGGATTAAATGAAATAGAAGAATTTTTAGATTTCAGACTCTTCTTTCAAGACAACAGACATCTAAGTAAAATGTCGAAATTTTTATGACATTTTCAAGCATGTGATTAGATGTAGTGGAGAAAATACAGAATTACAGTTTTCATTTTTCACGCAACATTTAAGTAGTTCAATTTTCTCTTTTGATCTTTCTCTAATTTGGGTATAGAAGGCTTAATAGCAGCTTTTAAATATGAAACTATAAGACAATTATCGGAAAAAAAGACAATCTGAGCATATATATTCATAAGAATTTGTGTTTTGAGATATTAAGAAATAGTCAATAAGTGTTTGGCTATCAATACTAACCCTAGAAAGATTAGTTTGATTAATTAAAGAAAATTTAAGTTTTGAAATAAAGTGTAATAGCTTTTGTTTCTCAAATTTATTTAAAAATTTATATTCCAATCCCCCATTAACGTGATATTATCGATTTTGCTTAAAGCGGTTGTAATTTCGTTGCTGGAAAAAACTATTTGTGAACACGAGTTTAGGAGCAGAGGCGACATATATATTATATTGATCGCAAGCAGATTAGCTAAAACTGCAGCCCGCTGAAAGAGTTCTGATCAGACTTCTTCATTGTTTTCCGAATTTCATAGAGAATATAGTTAGAAGACCGCTTATTATTATTAGGATTTATAATCTCAACCCAGTGGCTTTCAAAAACGCAGTTATTGCTGGTAATATGGGACCTCAATCTAGGCTTAAGTGTGTTAGAAATTTGAAATAGAGCACCACCTCCTTTGGTTTTGTTAAAATGTAGGTAAAGTTTTGTATCTGCACGAAATAGTTTAAATTTTGATTGGTCAATTGACCATAAAGAAGATTGATCTTCATTTATAAGCCAGGTTTCAGAGATGCCCAGAACAAGATTTTCTCCAATATCCTCTTACAAAGTTTCGAAAAGAACTGTATTTAATAGATAGGTCTGGTCGTTTATATGCATGTATTTGGTTGAACCAATGGATTGAATTTTTTCGAGACATTCCGAAAAATCATAAATCCACATATTAGAAAATTAACAAAAGAGTGTTTATTAAATTAGCATAGTAAAACAAAGGTTTATCATTTTTATAAGGAAATTGGGCAACAATAAGTCCAATAAAGTTTGATGGCTGTAGGATTTTTTCTATTTCCTAAAAACTTATAGCTTTGAGATAAATTTGCAAAAGTAATGTTACATTTTATGTTAGCAAAAATTAAAATTATATAGGATTCACTGGTTTAATTATTGCATAATACGGATATTAAACGAAAATTAGCCATAGCCCAAAAGATATTTAAGGTAATAAAAAAGTTACCATGATTAGAAAAGTCTTTCAAACTCGGTGGGTGTGAGCGGTGCTGGTGACTTAAGTGTTGATACATAACTTTGATAGCCGTTTGCGAGCTGTGCATGACGTTTATGCAATTGCGAGACCCTTGATATTGATTGCTCTGGTGCGGTGTCATGAAAGTAAAACGGCGGTGACACCCGAGGTCTTTGCGCTATTTGGCGTCGCTTTTGCGATTCTAAGAAGTATTTGATGGAGCGCGCCAGGGTAGCATAGCCCAGCTTCGAGAAGTGTATTCCGTTTCGCGAAAATAGATTTAGAGTGATATATTTCCCTAAATAAAAATAGTTAAAATTGTTAAAAACAGAATAATTTAATAATTTCTTATTTTGTTTAATTTAAATCTTTAGTTCTTCTGCTTTTCTAGTGTAACAGTCCCAAAAAGAAAAGAGAACAACTTCAATAATAAAAATCGAAGCAGAACTGAATTTTTCTTTAATACTATTAACTAAAGATTTAAACTTATCTATGAAATTTTGATCTTTCTGCATAATGTCGTTTCTTCCAGCTGATACCATGACTCTCTTAACTGAGTTTTCTTTTGGGTACAGTTGAAAGACAGCTGTGAGCTCATCAATTGTACTGCCGGGATAAGAATGTACAGTAACGTTTGTTCCTTTTATAAGCTCTAAGATCTCTGTACATTGTAGTGCCAGCTATGAGGCTATTAGTGCCTTTTCTCAATTTTCGTGGCTGGCGATTTTTGATATTTAGTGGACGAGGTGTGAGGAAGTTAGGAGCCAAAACTGCAACGTTTATTCCTGGAGAAGCTTCTGTTTAAGATACGGAATGGCACATAGCTGCTTGAGCTTGAATGCTTTGGTGATTTTCCATTTTATTATTGGCTTGCAATCCGACTGTATGCAACGAAATCATCACTAATTAAGTTTATCTAATATAGTGTTTTTTGAACATGCCAAATATATTTTTTTCAATATTACTTTGATATTTAATGAGATATTTTGAAATTAAAATTTATATTTTTATATTGATCGATTTCTTTTGCAGGTAGATTTCATCAATGTCCGTTATGTCCCTACAGATCAGTGTACAGTACTCATACAGCTCGTCACATTGTTGCCAAGCACAGTTCTGAACGGCCACACTCATGTGACATCTGTGGCAGGAGATTCAAATTCAAACAGTATGCACGGTATCACATACAGAGAATGCATCAGAATTTTACTTGATTTCGTTTCACTGATTGCCTGATAAGTTGGGACTACGTGACATTGTTTATCTTTCTATCAATGTAAGTAGATTTAATTCCAATATGTTAAAATCAAGCTTTAATTCGATCTCAATTCTCATCATTCTAATTCTTAATGAGGATATAAACGATTCCAAGCGAGCAGGGTGGAATTTCTAAGGTTAAAAAATTTATTGTAGGCTTAGTTTGAATGGTGTTTACAAAACGAACATTTTAATTAGTCAATTAATATATAGATTAATTGCATTTAGCTTTTATAGTTTATGCTAAAGGAGACGGAGTCTGCTAAAAATAATAAATGCTGACCCTTAACTGTATTGTATTCCGAACAACAGACCATGACTCAATAAAATTTATGTAGTATTTTGGTTCTAAAAATGCATGTATATATATATAGAATATATTGTTATCAGCAATCCGCATATACGTCAGATATTTATGGCCATTTGCACAGTCAGTTTGTGTGGTATTGAAAAATAAATAATGCGTAATTCATAGTTTTGGCATTCTATGGTTTGCATGGAGTTGTAAATGGCCCAGTGATGCTATTTTCCAAGAATAATGCGTCAAAGCTTGAATTTTTTAATATAGACAAGATCATTTGAATGCGTTATTAATTTGTGCAAAATTATAAATTATGTCTCCTCCAAGTTCGTTCACCTCTGGTAAATTAATAACAATATCATTTCAAAGTTTCTATAAAATTGCTAAAAACATTCCTATATGACCTGTTTATTTTTCCTGAATTCAATTATAAACATTATTGTAGATTTCTCAAAAAGGTAGCACAAGGTTCCTCTAATATGGGATTCTGTTAGATCATTCTCCCTATCTGATTAAATAATCCAATAGGACTAGTGCCAATAAAATTGTTGTTCCGCAGAACCATACTCTATAATGGGGCAATATTTCTATAGATGCTCATTTACAATGTAAAATCCTTAGTGCTTTTAGAAAATTCTTGTTTGGGGATACATTTATAACTGAGAACCTCTAGTCCATAGCTTTTATTTCAACTTTGAATATGCAATTATAAAACTTCCCGCGATGCTTGTATAACACTGTCATATTTAGTTATCATATTTTATTATATAGTATGTCTATATCCCTCAGTGACGTTAAGTTGTTGTTTATCTGAAAACATTTGCTTTTGAAATAATAACATTATTTAAAAATATTAATATTTATTAATTTTATGCTAAGCGGACTATTTTTTCTTTTGATTCAAAAGTGTAACACCAATATTGTACAATTTCTCCTTTAACTTTTTGTTTTTTAGGTGATGACGTTTACAATGAATCGTTGCGAAATCAAATTTTGTTTACTGTTTAATTTGCATATTGATCTTGTGCTACTTTGTTTTGTCTCCTGCAAGGAAATTTGTTGGAGTCATTGTATTGAATTTGATTATAATCAAATAATTATTTTTCTACATTTTCAATCTCATTTTATTTAATTCTTTTGAAACATTTAATTGCAGATACTACATTTTTTATTAATGATTTATATTTTTTCAATAAAATGTCACATAAATTTGGTATGCTGACATACTGCCCTTCTATTCAATAACACCTTAACATTTTTACAAAAATGGAATTTCTAGTGGTTTTGTACATTATGGGATACTTTCCATTACATGGAATCCTAAAATAACTGACCTCTCTATATTTATAGACATTAACTGAATTTTTGCACAAAATCTACAATATTGTTGAGTTTATGTATTAATTTATTAAAGTAATTCATCATTTATTAAAAATGTTTCTGTACGCCATTGCTAATATTAAAAAGTTTCTCAGTATAAAATTCACAAAATATTCATCAATATATACATTTTCTTACACTAACTTTGGTAGATTTAGTTTTTATATTCATTTTTTGTTTAAGCTTGGTTCCTTTTAATTCTATATAAATTGATTGTCATGCTTAGTTGAAAAACAATTGTTGCATCATGTATAAAAATCGTAATTATACTTATACCCAATAGACTAAGACATATAGGGTGCCTCAAAAGTAACTTGACTTTTAAACTAACTAAAAAATTCAACCAATCACAGACAAGATGATGAAATATTTCGTAATTTTGAACTATATAAAGGGAATTTATATTGTGCATAACCATTTTGTTATTTTCAAGTTTAGACATGGATTTAGACACTAGACTGGAAATATTACAATTATATTACAAAATGGAGACAGTGGCGTTATGTGCATACAAAACAGCACACAACCTTCACAAAGACATTTTTTCTATTACAGCTGTCACTAATGTGATAAGAAAATTTGAAAAGACAAAATCCTTGCACAATGCTGCTAAATCAGTGAGACCATTTCTCCAAAAAGCCCGGAAACCAATGGTAATAGTGTGCTGAAAAGTGCAAGATACAAATGTGCATGGCCATGCAAGTTCTTCTATTGCTGCAGCTACTACAATTCCAAAGAAAAGTGTTGAATTCTTAAAGCATGTGGTATGCAGACATACAAATTGCCTTGCATCAAACTATCACTGAATCATACTATCATCATCGTCTTGAATTTGCACAATGGATTTTAGCTGATGCTAATTTGCTCAATGATGTGCATTGGTCAGATGAGGCCTGTTTTTCTATGAATGGAATGGTCAACCTTCATAATTGTAGCATATGGCGTTTCAGAACCCTCGGCAAATAATAACAGAAGGTTTGCACCCTGAAAAAGTATGTGTGTCGATGTCATTCAGTGCAAATTATGTGCTAAAGCCATTTTTCTTTCTGGATACAGTAAATCAGGATAATTACACCGGTATGCTTCATTACCATATGTTTCCACAACTAAGACAGAAACGAAAAATGCAGTCTGTTATTTTTCAGCATGACTGTGCGCCATCACACTACTCCAAACAAGCCAGGAATTTCATTAGCACTCAGTTGCCAACTGGGTGTGTTACTGGCACAGGTTTTGATCATGCATGGCCTCCTAGATCACCTGACCTGAGTCCACTTGATTTTTATTTGTGGTCCACTCTAAATTCACAGGTATATCATGCATACATTCCAACCAACCTGAATGATTTAAAAAGGAGGATCATAGAATAAGTTGATTCACTTAACATTAATGAAGTACATTGAGCTGTCCAGAATATGATAGCAAGATGTGAACTTACTATTGAGCAGAATGGAGGATTATTTAAACATTTGTTTTAATATATCTGTAATTCTCCTTATTAGAGTTTGTTTATTTACATATATCATTATTTGGTTTCATATAAAAAGAAAGTTATAATTATTTGGAAAGTCAAGCTAATTTTGACACACCCTGTATAAAGGTGGGTTTACAGCTTATCAATGAATTATAATACCAGTAGTAATGGCCGCGGCAAGGAGACGCCACAAAAACGCTTCTGATTGGTCGAGAGCTTATGACGTCACATGTCACGTGACAGACCGTGAATATTGAAGGGGTGTTGAGGCGTTGAGTCATCTAATTGATACTTGGCGCTAAGTGCTTTGAAGATCTCGCTAATTGATTTTTTTGACAGTTTGCTAATGCATTTTTAATTAGCACATTTGGACCTGCTTAAATGATTCATGCCCAAATTTTACATTGTTTTGATATAATTACATTTTTTGGTATGAGTAATTTCACTTTTGATAATATCATGGGCCATTTTTTTGGCATGACTAATTCCACTTTGTTAATATCACATTTGTTTGCATTACGCCATGTTAATATATACCTTATTATAACAACCCCTTTCGGGATATGTACACATAATATTACAAACTAATTTTCCATAATTTCGAAAAGGTTATACATACATTGCTTATATCGTTTTTGAGACTCTTCAAAAAACATATTTCAAAATTCATTGTAACACGTTTATCATATCACGACTTTTTCAACCAATAATTAATTTTCGTATTTTCGATAACTTGAAAATACAATGTTTTAACTCGCTTTTGGGAATTTTTTTCAAGTTGAGTTCACCTTGTTTTCAAAAATACATAGTTTCATTTACGTAAACAATATTCTTGTTTCTAAGCAATCAAATTATTTTAAAACTTTTCGTTAATACATGTGGAAAACATTAAACATAGTTAAACAAAAAAGTAGTTGCAATCCACTCTAATAAAACGTTTAAAATTTTTCTAGACATTAAAAAATACAATGTCTATTATACCCTATTAAAACACTTTTTCAAAATATAAAAACTAAAATATTTAAGTGGGCATAGTAAAAGCCCACATTTTTAAAAACAAGACAAAACATGTATATATTCTAATTTTATAATAATAATGGTAAATTACACTAAAAATTTGTCTATTTTTTAGTTTGTTTTTTCGACCCATACATCTGATATTTCATCTGATAATGCGTATTTCTCCACCACCAACCTTTCATTCATCGCCAGGGGTTGTTCATCATATGTTTAATCTAAGTCGAGATTTAGTCACTGTGTTTTAAAATATACACTAATGAAATTAGTAAAAAATTTTAATAGCATATAATTACTATCATTTTAAAAAATTAATTAAATACATCCCATGAATTATGTTTTGTTTCCATGCCATCTAACGTCATCTTTCATAATTCTGGTTTTTTTCAAATAGCGCAAGCATCGATCGGTTTTCTTCTATCACATGTTAACCATGGATTCCATCAATGCATGGATTTCATCTCTCTGAGGCATTGGCATAGTGACCATATGCATTAATCTTCTCGAAAACTGACAGAATAACGTGGACTTGATCAATAAAACTAGACGCACGTGAGCTAAAATACCATCATTAATTTTATTACACATTAAAAATCAATTATACCATTTATTATGATCGGTTTTCAAGGTAGTCACATTTTCCATTTCGATATACAGAACATCTTGAAATTGTAGGAGACGACGGTCTAAATAGTATTGGTTATTTTCCTATATTTTTTAAAATCGTATACACAAATATAAACACAGAAATATATTTTACCTTTACACAATGATGTGTGTAGGGGAGGCGTTTGGGAGAGATGGACTTTTTTTTTAATTAGCGAACAAACATTCATTTGAGGTAATTGCTTCACGAAGGCTAAATATCCATAAATAACTGTTAAATTAAAATGTTATTACCATCTTTTTAAAGAAGTGTAAACGCGGGCAGGAGAAGCGTTGAGAGAATCAGATTTTCAATTGATAAACAAACGGAGGAGCAAAGTCGCGGAATGCTTGATCAAATCATGTTGAACGGAGGCTAAAATTCAAATAAATGTTAATTATTAACTATGTAAAAAAATATTACCTCTTTTATCACAGAGTTCTACATATGGGCGTTTTTTTTATATTTAGGTGGAGCATCTTGTATTGTGGGGAGGCGACAGAGGCTAAATACTTAGTTAATTTCTCATAAATTAAATATGTACATACATTTTTTTTGGTGGTGGATTTTTAATAGCGAGGCTTCTTCTTCTTTTAAAACATTTTGCGAAATTTTTTTTCAT
>CABFPE010000024.1:230238-240373 GCA_900660155.1 Hofstenia miamia
CAGTGCGTCATTCAAAAGAAGTGTTTGACCATCTCCCATGTCATATACAAAAATCTTTTAACTGGTATGAGCGCAACTTTCACCATATCGCGTTTACAGAGGGAAACCTCACAAGTGAACAAATGATTGAATTCATTGCTTCACTAAATCTATCAACTTGAAAGAATACGGTGTTTTGGGGATGTGATGCTATGAACTGTGAATTTCTTAGTTGTATAATCTCCCAGCCAGTAGCGAATTTATTAAATTTTGGATATCGATACCCGCAGAACACATTGGATTCCATCAAATGTATAAAAGACTATTACAGATTTGTACACTGAATGAAGACTTGTGGTATATTTGTTGATATTACTAGTAAATGTAAATTTAAGAAATTCATTGTAAAGTCTCTACCTTATAGTGAAATACAGAGCAGATGAATTATTTTTTTACTATTTTTTCTTAAACTCTGATTTATTTATTACCATGTTTTACATATAAATGAAGACTTGTAAAGTCTTTTGTAATTGTTAATTTTTTATTAGTATAATATTTTATTAAAATAGTGTTACATGAGGAAAAAGCAATGAGGAAAACAAAAGCTATATTTTTATTTTGCTAAACTCCAATACAATCCAATTTACATTATTACCACCAGACGAGGTTTCCATATCATCGTTGTGGAAAAGTTTTTTATTTACCAAAGTCTTGCAATTTTCACTGATTGCGTTAACATAACATCTAGGAAGAAAATAATAAACCCCATTGCTGAGTTTAATCTTTACTGTGATACCATATCTCGTATTCAGCTGAACAGCGTCTTCAATTGTAAACCATTGTTTTTTCGGGAGTTCGCTAGCAGGGCATGTGTTTGAAAAAGTGTGTGATGATAGTAGCAGCTGGGAGTTGACATTGTTTAAGTGTTGTAAAACATTGTCGTCTTTGCTCATCTCGGAGATGGGGAAGATAATCACATTGTTATTGACTGTAGGACGCCTTCGTTTGTGAAGTGACTTGCGTTTTTCTTTAACTGGCGCAGGAGGAGGATGAATCGTCTCTTGTGTTAATGGGTTATAACCATGTGATGGTGGTGGAGTTGTACATAGATCATCAAACAAGGTACTTAGTGAACCTGATGTTAGTGTTTCAATAGACATTGCCAAAAGTGAGAGACGAAATTNCAGAAGCGTTTTTGTGGCGTCTCCTTGCTGTGGCCATTACTACTAATACCTCTAAATTGAGAAGAATGCATTGTTGTTGATACGCTGTTTACAGCGTCTCAATTGAACTTGTTTATCACACATTTATTTGTTATTGATACAGCGTTTGCAGCTGACTAATCCCAATTGAATCTTATAATTCAAAATATTTGGGATTAGCAACATCTCACAGAAACGTTTTTTCTTTAACTTTTTAAAGCAATTGGGTCTTGATCCTTTCCTGTTGCATGCCTAGTTTCGAATGAATATAATTGATTCAAAGTTTGCATTAGCGTAATGAGTATTATGAAAGGAATGAAATACAAAATATCAAAAGTTGTTTGATCGCGTCTTTCATCTCAATTGTGGAAATATGATCGTCTTTCAAGTGTTTACAGCAGTATTAGCGCAATTGATAATCTTGATTATGCATTCTTTTGATTTCATTAGTTTTATTAATAGATCGTCTTTCACAGCTGTTTACAGCTGAATTGTGCTAATTGAGCACTCGATTGCGAAATATTATATTTCATTGATAAGCTGTAAACACACCTTAATAGGATAAAAGTTATTGATAAGGTTATTGATAATTTTCAATCATGCATTATGGAATCAATTTACATAGAATTAATGTAACTAAGCTTAAACAAGAGGAATGAAAATATAAACTAAATCTACCAAAGTTATTGTAAAAAAATTATATGACTAATATTTTATGAATTTTAGTGGGAAACATTTTTTATATTAGTGGAATGCTGAAACATGTTAAATAAATGATGTTTCTTTTCCAACTATCTACAATAGTTAATGAAGAAANTATGTATATTAGGAAAAATTAGTCATTATATAAAACAAAGTAAATTTGGGCATGAATCATTTAAGCAGGTCCAAATGTGCTAATTAAAAATGCATTAGCAAGCTGTCAAAAAAATCAATTTTGAGATCTTCAAAGCACTTAGCGCCAAGTATCAATTAGATGACTCAACGCCTCAACCACCCCCTTCAATATTCACGGTCTGTCACGTGACATGTGACGTCATAAGCTCTCGACCAATCAGAAGCGTTTTTGTGGTGTCTCCTTGCTGTGGCCATTACTACTAATACCTCTAAATTGAGAAGAATGCATTGTTGTTGATACGCTGTTTACAGCGTCTCAATTGAACTTGTTTATCACACATTTATTTGTTATTGATACAGCGTTTGCAGCTGACTAATCCCAATTGAATCTTATAATTCAAAATATTTGGGATTAGCAACATCTCACAGAAACGTTTTTTCTTTAACTTTTTAAAGCAATTGGGTCTTGATCCTTTCCTGTTGCATGCCTAGTTTCGAATGAATATAATTGATTCAAAGTTTGCATTAGCGTAATGAGTATTATGAAAGGAATGAAATACAAAATATCAAAAGTTGTTTGATCGCGTCTTTCATCTCAATTGTGGAAATATGATCGTCTTTCAAGTGTTTACAGCAGTATTAGCGCAATTGATAATCTTGATTATGCATTCTTTTGATTTCATTAGTTTTATTAATAGATCGTCTTTCACAGCTGTTTACAGCTGAATTGTGCTAATTGAGCACTCGATTGCGAAATATTATATTTCATTGATAAGCTGTAAACACACCTTAATAGGATAAAAGTTATTGATAAGGTTATTGATAATTTTCAATCATGCATTATGGAATCAATTTACATAGAATTAATGTAACTAAGCTTAAACAAGAGGAATGAAAATATAAACTAAATCTACCAAAGTTATTGTAAAAAAATTATATGACTAATATTTTATGAATTTTAGTGGGAAACATTTTTTATATTAGTGGAATGCTGAAACATGTTAAATAAATGATGTTTCTTTTCCAACTATCTACAATAGTTAATGAAGAAATATTTAATGTAAGCATTGCTAAATAACTTACTGAAACTAGACATGCACAAAATATGGTTATTCCATAATGCCTTATTATCTTGAGAAGTTTAGAAGCTGATTTATTACGTTATAATCTTAAAAGGAAGCAGTTGAAATATGTGCAAAATATCGCAATATTGAATATTGTTTTCACTTTTTTGCATTCTCCCCATACAATGTCTTTCTATTAAAACCCATATTTGGTGCACATTCCACTATTGTCAAATTAGTCAATTTAAATTTGAACAATAAATATTATTTACAAATTTTGCAAAATCGAATTTAAGTTGTTGCTATCACATTAAATTTAATAAAATTAACATTACATGAATGAAAATTATCAACAAATTTGGCAAGTAATTCAACTATACTGCAATGATATATTAAATTACAGGCATTTATTATGTTTAAAAACTAGATCACTTAATGTTTTTATAGTGCAATAGAATTAGAGTTGAATTCCATCTTTGACGCATTAATCCCAACTGATTGAATGTTTGTTGCTGGGAGGTTCTCCAGGAGCATTCATGTATGAAATTTTGCTGATAGTCTTTGAAACCAACAAGGAACAACCTTCTAATGCGTCAACTGAGATAGGAACAAACATACCTGCTTCTTGACAAGTCTTGTCCTTAGCAAATTTTTAAATTTCTACTTTGAAAAGGCATAAACAGGAGTAGTTCCAGCATATGTTACTGTTGATGATTTAAAGGAACTTGTAATGTTAATTTTGAGAGCAACTAGGTGATCAGGAGATCGTTGTTAAGAATATATCACCTGGTTGAGGTTGCAAGGTCACCATAAGGCCATAAAATCACAGCCAGTATTTTGCCAGAAGGAGTATGGAGGAAAATTCATGATGTAAAAAGAATGGAGATTGCTATGGTTTCATCATGCACATTGATCTAGATAACAATGAATGGCTGATTTTACTGAATTGATACTTGATCATGGTAGGCGAGGCAGAACAGTATTTAAGAAATACGATGATGAGAAGGATGGAGTGGATGAATGGACACATAACCCTCGAATTCGTAGAAAAAAACTGATATCAAATGTAATTATTTGAAATTACCTTGTAAATAAAATGAATGTATAACTTGATTTATCTTGTATTATATCTTAGCATGTATAAGTATAAATCATCTATATTTACTTAATGATGTAATTTATCTAATATCCCATTATATTACATTGATAACTTTTTAGAAAGTTGGAATATGAAGTGGTGTTAACACATTTTTCCATGTTCTGTGGTTAAGGAATTATTTCTTTTGAAAAAAATCATTGTAAATTACAATTTAAAATAGTGAATATTTACAAATGTAAAATTTCACAATTACATGTTAAAGATAGCAAAAAATCTTTAGGGAAAAACTTAATTACCATGTGCTATTAATTACAAAACAAAAAATATAAGGTGGGAGAGAAAATGTAATTTATAGAAGAAATATTATTCATATTAACTGTTAATAAATGCTATTAATCAAAATTAGAAAACTTACTGGTGAAATCGCCATTTAGGGCTCATGGTTGAAAACAAGTTTGTGAAATATTTCCAAACAAATCAAATCATGTTAATATTAAGATGATTAAATCACAAATATTAAAAACTGACAAAATTATTATTTTTGACAATGGTGAATAGAACGTAATTGTTTGTAAGGTTTTTATTCTAATCCCCAAAAAACTATCAAAATTATTTATCATTCTCGCGCAGATTTTCTATTTGGATAGTTGGTTGATAATTCATTAGTCATGGCATCATGTATGAAATCTTCTAATAACGTGTATTTCGAAGTGCATGGAAATACATACAACAACATTTACTATATTAAGGAACTATTAATTTTCCTGGCTGACAAAATATACATTATTACAGTATTCCAAGCAAAGGAAAATTTTGATTGTTTGCCAGGACATATACAAAAAGCTTTCAACTGGTATGAACATAATTTTCATAATTTTGGTTTTACAGATGGTAATTTTACAAAGAAGCAAATGATTACTTTTATTGAATCTTTGAATTTATTGTGTAGAAAGGAAGCAGTGTTTTGGGGATGGGATAGAATGAACTGCAAGTTTTTAAGCTGATTAATCTCTCAACCCATGGAAAATTTACTCGATCATGGTTACTGATATTCACAAATTATGGGAAATTCTACAGACTTTATAAAGGATTATTATAAATTTGTACATGGAATAAACATTCAATGAGGTATATTATTATAACCACTTACTAATAATCAATGTAAATTTAAGAATTTTGTTGTAAAACCATTGTAGCTAATAATAATAAATAATGATTTTTTGTTTATTTTATTAGTGTTATTTTATAAATATAAAAAACTGGTACATGTAGAAAAGAAATAGAAAAAACAAAACTATATTTTTATTTTACAAAACTGTAATACAATACAATTTACAATATCATCAGTCTTGATTTCCATATCATTGTTGTGGAAAAGTTTTTTATTTATCAGAGGCTTGTAATTTTTACCAAGTGCATTGACATAGTGTTTAGGTAGAAAATAGTAAAACCCATTATTGAGACTCATCTTTACTGTAATACCATATCTTGTGTTCAACTGAACAGTGTCCTCAATTGTTAGCCCGAGTTTTTTCGGGAGGTCACTAGCACGACTTGCATTTGAAAAAATACATGGTGATGGTTGGGAATTAACCTTGTTTAAACATTGTAAAATATCATTCTTTGTTTGTGTTGGAGATTGGGAAGACAATTGCATTATTATTGACTATAGGACTTCTTCGTTTGTGTTGAGTCTTGTGTTTTTCTTTTACAAGTGCGGGGGAGGGGTCATCATCTCCTGTGTTAACAGGTTATAACCATACGATGGTGGTGTAGTTGTGCATAGATCATCAAATAGGCTACCCAATGAACCAGTTAGTGTTTCAACAGACATTTACCAAGAAGGACGAGTTTGTGTAGAAGAAAAATAATGATTTCATCTGATGAAATAAGGTGAATATATAGATTGACCACCCAATGGAAATACATGGAAATTTATGAAAAATATTCAATGGTTGGCAAACATAATATGATGCCCAATTAACAATGTATATTGACAATAACTAGAACTGGTTAATTGATTGAAATCCATGCAAAATTTTCACAGATAAATCAGTCAGCAGTGTGTTATTAAATAATGCAGTGTAAACCCAATTAACCAACTAGTGTATGCAAACAATAGTATGCCTGCAAACTAAAATAACATGTGGCATATCAATCAAATCATGTAACATAATATAAATCAGTCACCATAGAAGACATGTGATTATGAATCATTGTAAACTAAATTGGCCTCATCATGTAAATAACTATAGCATGTATATGAATCATTGTAAAAATTAGACCCCAGTAAATGTCATGAAAAATTATTCATCCCATAAATGTCACAAAAAATGAGTCAGTAATTTCCACTAGATGACGTTGCAAACCCATCCTCAATATTTGTGAGTCAGCCGAATGTCATGGGTGCTATGAGAACTTCAGGGTGTCCCATTGGAATGGACCCTGTCTTATTATAACTACTAAAAATGCATATTTTCTACATTTATATAAAAAAGGATGTTTATTTTTCTCAAATGATCATGGCATTCAGTAGCTGAAAATCATGAGACTCCTATCCCTTATTTATTTGAAAGTTCTAGTCTAACATTTCAAAGTAAAAATTTATGAATACAAAATGTTTTTTTCCAACTATGAAAAGATTAGAAAAAGTGAATTACATTTTATGTTTCTTTTTGCTGATTTAACTATTTTCAGGGTGTTTATCAATGCAATTAAATTGTTTTACAGTTTAGTTGATTGTAATTTATGATAGAGTTAGACTTTTCATATATATGTTGCAATACTTTTTCATTTTCAATTACTTCATTAAACTCAACATAAATGGGCGATCACCACAATCCAATTTCATGAATGTGTTTGTTACACGTGTTTTACAAAAATGGAATTCGTGATTTTTTCCATTCTTATGTGATTATGCACATGCATATTTACATTTAATAATCATATAGCCTATGCAAATTTAATATATATAATGTCTTTCAACAGTTAAAATAGTTTTCAATGTTGTCAATCAATTCTAGGAATTCGCAGAACTCATCATCAATGACCTTAAATATATAAAAACATAAGCTATCGTCATCAAGCCTGTCATCAAACGCAGTCAATCACAACCGGCAGCTGGGATGGTTGAGTCTGATAAAAATACTTCAGCTTTGCCACTTAATTTTTTGTTGGACATGTACATGTAATTACTATGACACCATCTATTTAAATTCTTATTGAGCTATTTTAGAGAAAATTGATTTTATATGATTGCCTTAGAAATTGAATCTGGCTAATATCTCTGAAAAAACTATTTCTGCACCAATTGAGAAAATCCATACTTATACTTTTGGAGTTGCAAAATACTGTTTAATTGAGGGATTGGAGCAGGCCCAAATATGAAGCTGCTCTTGCTGTGGAGCACATTCTTATAAAAATTTAGCTCTGCTCCAGATTTGTTGAATATTAATGTCTCCAGCTTTTCATTGTGATCTGGTCTCCAACATATTCACAATTACTAAAGTTTACAAATGCGAATTTTTTTGAAATTTTGGAGAATTTTTATGCATTTTAACCTATTCTTTGGAGTTGTAGCTGTTCTATGAATATCTGGCTCCAGTGCTTGCTCCACCAGTATTTTAAATGTTGTTCCAGTTCCGAGGAAAATGTTCTCCTTGGCCCGTGTTCTAGCTTTGAAGCCCTGGTTTCAATCATCCTTACCGCAGTTACAAATCCCCATTGAATTATTTTTGTAACTATTCATATTTTGAAATATGGCAGCCATCTAAACTGAAATAGCAAAAAACTTCAGCATCATATTCTAGGCAATTAAAGTATATTACAAATAAACAGGCAAGCACTCTAAGGAATTGGGAATGTTTAGACCAGATATACTATAAATATCTCATAGAGCTTCTATGTTCTATCAAATTCTTTTTTATAAAAAAATTTTATTGGACTTTAAATTCACACTGATATCTTTAAATTGTTGCAATAGATGCAACATCTATAAAAAGCATTTTTATTTTGTTTAATTACAAGAAAAGCCAGCCTGCGCATGATGAAAATAGAAGTAAAGTTCATTGCATTTGTACAGGAAAAAATATTTTATAGAAAGTCAACTTTTGGCGTTAGAGCAATAATTCAACGTGTTTGAGGCCATTTGTAGTGAACTTGCTATGATGTTGATTGACATGCGAATCCGGATTGGCTTCATATGCGTAAATTTTCACCTGCACACTGTGTTAAATTGCCGCTCAATTAAGGCGTGGTCGAATCCTATTGGCTAAATCACGTAACATATTCCTTTTTATGGGGTAAAGTATTTCGGTCAAAAAAAAGTCAATTTTAAATTTATTTAATTTTCAAAAATTAAAGTGTCAGTGTTTGGTTTTCCTTGTGATAAATGAAGCGGTCTTTTCATGTTTTGCGGAATTTATTAAACAGAATTGCCTAAACATGTTCAATTTCATTAAATTTTTTCTAATTAGTGACTATCAGAAAAATGTTACATATTTTCCAAGTACACAATCAAATTCCTTGCATCCAATCAACCTCATTTTGCAATATAACAGTACATTGATTCAAATTTTCTGACTTGCTGTACACTCTTGCTTATTTATTATTTCTATTATTCAGAATTGAATTCAATTGTTCATACTGTCTTCTATTAATTAACGTGTTTGTAGCTATTGCTTTTTAAGTATAACTAGATTAAGTGACATTTCATTGAGTCATTTCAATTGTTGGCATGTGTGTTTTCTTGTTATTGTTTAAATCTATGTGCAGGTAATAATACCACTGTATGGTTTTAGAATGAGCATCGAAGAAAAGTTTAAGCGTGCCACTGATTATGTTAGTTCTTTGCCAAAGGATGGCCCTGTTCAGCCTTCCAACGATACCAAGTTAAAGTTTTATTCCAATTTCAAGCAGGCATCCATTGGCGATTGTAACACGAATCAACCTGGATTCATGGATTTTACTGGCAAAGCAAAGTGGAATGCTTGGAATGGACTTAAGGGATTGAGCAAGGAAGAAGCGATGAAGAATTACATCAACGCACTTATTGAGGTACTCTATATATATATATATATATATATATATATATTATGTTATGCAAATTTTTATATATATATATACGAGGGGCGTTCAATAAGTAATGGCAACTTCTGATTACATAACAGTAGCAGTCAGAGTAGAGTAATGACGCNNNTATATATATATAGTTATGCATATATATATATATATATATACGAGGGGCGTTCAATAAGTAATGGCAACTTCTGATTACATAACAGTAGCAGTCAGAGTAGAGTAATGACGCTTTGTTTAAATAACTAACCAATCATTAGTCAGTTCTAATCACGCTAGATCTAGCAGTTTGTATGTTGGAGTCAGTAGTTATTCGACGTTGAAGACGGTCATATTTTCTGGGATGGCTGAAATGGCAGATTTTTCACTGGAAGGTTGGCGAAGATTACTCAGGACTTGGTTGTGGTACTGGGGGATACTGCTCCTTCATATCGCACAGTTGCCAGGTGGATGGAGGCTTTTCGCGCTGGCAGGGAGCACCTGGAAGACGACCCTTGGAGTGGGCGCCCTGTGGAGGTCATGACCAAGGAGATAATTGCCCAAGTCAAGGCCTTAGTGGACAATGATCGAAATATCACGGTTGCTCTACTCAGTGAAGAATGTGGATATCTGTTGGAAGTGTTTCCACGATTCTCCATGAACACCTGCAGCTGCGGAAGATCTGTGCAAGATGGGTGCCACACATGCTGTCCCAGGAGCAAAAACAGGAGAGGGTGAGATGTTTGCGAGAATTCCTGGAACAATTTGTTGGACAAAGCAACCGAAGACTCTCCGATATCGTCACTGGGGACGAGAAGTGGTTTTATTACTTTCAAGTACCCCACAAGCATCAGAACAAGGAATGGTTGAGCCCTGAAGACCCTCGACCAACGGTTCTG
>CABFPE010000024.1:241035-260995 GCA_900660155.1 Hofstenia miamia
TATATATACTTTATATGTTATGTAAATTTTGATCATTGGAGATTAAGCCATTATACTCAATTGTATCTTTATCTCATATTAAAAAATTCTTTCCATGCAAAATTTCGTGTTTTCGCACTTAACAACTCTCTCAGCTCCTTACCCTTAAAAGTGTACTATGTTTCCTGCAGTTAACCAGAGCGATTAAGTTGACTTTTCGAATGTTCTTGTGTAGTGTCTGCCTCATATTTTAAAATGTTTCATAGATTATAGTGGTCCAATTCAGTATCAGTATTTATGAATATTTTCCACCACTACTTTGTTTACCCATTAATACAAAAGCATACGTTATTCATTTTTCTAATTGTATGTTGGGTTGCAAGTGATTAATTGGGTTTCCGAGAAGAGTGTTAAACTGGGCTTCATCCAAGTACCATCCTATGATTCGACTCCAGATTACGCACAGCTCAAATTAATTTAGTTCACTCTTAGGCCGCTTTTTGGGACTGGAACAAAACTGGGTTACTGAGTTTGGCATAAAATTGAGTTGATTAAAGAAATCAGTTGCAGTATATTGAATATCAATTTTTATTTGTATCTGACGTTACTTCTAGACAAGTTTCTGTTTGATTTGGTCAAAGTATTCACCCATTGTTCAATTTCCAAAACCGGGTGCCGACTGTATCTTTATTTCGAGTTTGAGTACGAGTATTTTTTATGCAAATTTCTTTGTTCAAACGAGTTTTCACAAAGAAAAACATTGTAGAAAAGGCAATGGTTTAATTTTAAATTATTTTTCAAATTCTTGTACATGTGTTAACGATTCCATGTGTCCATAAATATTTAGATTTTAATTAGCTTGTGAGAGATTTACATAGTGAAATGTTTATGCGTTTTTTCTTATTGATTTGCCAGTCCAATGTATTGAAAAACTAAGATATATACAAAAGTTGACTGTTTGGTGTGGATATTATAAGAATTTAGCAGTCCCTTCCGTAATCTGTAAAATTATTAAAGGATACCTTTTACTCATGTTAACCTTTTTGGTTCAGCGAATCGATTTAGCAGAAGAATGTCAGCAGAGAGAGAGAGAGAGGGAGGGGGGGGGTAACAGCTCCTATATCTGGAGAAAGCATAGCTATGTGCAAGAATTTTTTTGTAACGCAATTTTCTACCTGAAATATAAATTTGAGTATCCTCCCAACATTCCAGACCTTTTTTGAAACGAAATCAGAAATAAAGTGTACGCTCAGTCCAAACCATGTGTTCTAATTGGATGTTGAATTATGACCTTGGTAAAAAAAAGTCCACTCTAGATATCCTGGATCGAATACTGAAAATCCATAGTAGCCACCTAAAACTTCTTGAAATTTTGGAAGCTAGGGAGTGAATGATTTTTGGCAGGTAAGAGGGTGAATTGGTCAAGCAAGCCGGAGAACTATTGGGCTAAACAATCTATATCAATAGTAGGAATTTTTCACCAGGGCTTTTTTAATATTCAACATGAAACTCTATTTATCGGTATTGAAAAGATAAACGAAAGATTATCCTTATGCCTATTGTTGCTCTATGTGATAGCATTATGAACAATATGTCTGATTTCATTATTTCTGTAAAAAATCCTTGGTTGTTCTTACTTTTAATTATCCAAATGATAAATTCGTTTTATTTGAAAATATCCGATTTCAAAATTTTTTAATAACACTTCTGTGTCAAATTTCAATCGACTAATGTGTAGTGGAATTAGTATGTAATTTCCCTAAAATCAAACATTACCACAATTTGATATTTAAATGCTAATTCGCTAAAGGAATTAAAACAAAAAAACACATTTGTACAATTTGTATAGACTAGAAATAATAAACATCATTTAAATATTTCGAAGTTGCTTACTGGTCCCAGTCTCATTTTGGCCCATTTGATTTGGTCCCAAACGTTATGATTAATATTCTTAAATACGTGTTCACAATTTATTCATGTTGAGCCTGTCCCATTCCCAATGAGGTATTTATACCCACCTCCAATGATAGGGAATTTAGCCCTCTCTGAGAGCCCTACTTACAAAAAATGAGAGTATAAATCCCAGATTGAGTAAAGATTGGTTCTATATTTTTACAATATTAAAGTTATTTTGAACACTAATTGATATTTATAATGAAATGTATGTTCAACGTATGTTTTAGACAATTTATAAAAAGGCTTTAGGAGTCTCCTGTTTGAGAAAATTAGGAAAAAAAATTAATTTCCATATGCTGCTATCGCAATTACTCGGAATTGAAATGTATAAGATATTCAAATTTTGAAATTTGTATAGAAAGTTTTTTTCATCTATGTTTAGGTGTTAGATAGTTCTGATAAGAACCCCGAAGCTGAAGAAGTGCTCAAAGCATTAAAAGCCTAGTCATCATTTTGTAAAGCATGTTTGATGGATCTCTCCCCCTTGTATAGCTTTGTAATTGTCATTCATTTCGTAATAAAATTACTAATAATGTTAACCCGATCAGGGTTGTATGAAATTCAATCAAATTTTATTAAATTGTGTAAATATATGAGCATGCAATAACAGTATTTTGCATAATGCAACTATCTAGAAAAGAAATAGACTTCAAATATTTTTAATTGTTTTGTCACATTTTCATTTCATCTTTTAGTAAATTCAAATAAAAATAATATTGGTGTAACAAACTTCTCACATTAAATAGTTTATAAAAATACTCTTTCCAGTGTCTACATGAATTCCTCATTAACAATCACAATATCATTGTTTTTTCATTAAACCAATGCATTAAATGCCACAATATCATGAACTTTTCTGCATGAGTTTTTGTAATCAAGTGAAAAAATATTTAAAGGCTGATTTTAGATGCTCAAGCCAACATCTAAATATTTATGAACTCATTATACCCATATGGTACTTGAAGCTATGTATTCGAGTTGGTTGCCATATGGCAAAATCATGCAAATTAAGGCATTTTGTTTGAAAATAAAATATAGATTATGACATTTGTTAATTTTAAAAAAGGCATTTACTGTAAGATTTCAGAGAAATATTAAAAAGAATGAGCACTAGAATGCTGCTTAACGTGTGAAAATATTTGTAGCAGTTTTTTCTAGGTAGGTAAATGACATCTCATTTTAGGGCAATTTCTGGCAAGTGTCCGCCCGCATAATTTTGAAATTATTTGCATGTGAATTTCTGAGGAGGATCTACGTTGTCTCCAAATCTTGTCACAACCCCACTTAGCGTAAATGTCTTTATCATGTTTCAAATCAGCAAGGCGTACAATATCTGTGGTTCCATTCTGCAATAGAACAGTGAAATCCAAACAATGGTAGTACAGTGGTTCCAAATGGCAACAAATCTATATTAGCTAATTACAAAAGTGTGGGGTACTATTTAAAAACAGTTATTAGATGAAACAAATTTAGAAACAAACTTGTCTTCTATTTTTTATGAGGAGCAGCTTTAATTTAATGTCGTGAAAGCTATGGTTGAATATCTAATTATCAATGAAGCACTGCGAAATTTTATTAGAAGTACAGCTTCTCCTGCAACATAAATTTATTTAGAAAACAATAGAATAGAATTTCTTACAAGTGTAGTACATTGGCATAATTAAACACTTCAACAAAAGCTGCTAATATTACGCTTAATGCGTCAATAACAACATGAAGTACAAAAAATAGTAAAACACAACAAAAACATGGATGCAGAATTTAGTTTACCCAGATTATTGCTAATTATTTTAACTAATATTTTTTTGAAAAACTGAAATCCTTTTCATGACATAGAACCGATTTTAAAAATATATTGCTTACGGAGGTAGTCATTGATTTTACTTTTAAATTTCCTGCGAATTTTGATTCGTTTTATTTCAATTGATAAGTAATTCCAGTTTAATTGTTGAGTTTAAAAATCAATTTTTAAGAAAATGTTTTTTAAACTTCATTTTTCTGAATTTAGAACTCTTCGAATTATAAGTTGAATGCGCATATAATGGAAGTTGTAGTTTACTGTAGGGTGAACACTAATTTGAAATTTCCCGAAATTCTATTAATGAAAAGTATCTTATGAAATATGAAGCATTGTCATGATTAGAATATGAACTTTTGTCGCTCATAGGCGAGTAATTATCATTATGAATGTTTGCAGCCCATTTAATTTGTGAGTCGATTATATTTATTAATGTGTGGTTCATGGCATTAAATAAAACATTACACTATCTATAATGACTTAATTCTAGAGAGTTAACCAACATCGATTTCATTTTGGAATTTACAAAATTGTCTACACGTGAAACAGTTTCAAGTCCCTTTGCTATTTTGTGTAATACTATGTGTATGCGATTTGAATAGTTCAATTTATTATCAATTGTTACTCCAAGATATTTGAAGGATTCTACTTGAGTAATTTTTGACCCCGAGAAAGTTACAATGTGTGATTGACTATCTTTATGAAAGGAAGACATAACACAGAATTCTGTTATAGAGGGGTTTACAGTTAAATGGTGCATACTAAAATATTTTAGCAGTTGAGATTGATTTCTAATTTACCAATTGATGTTTCTATTTGATTATCATGTGTGTATATACACGTGTCGTCAGCATACTGCAATATTTCACAATTATGACTTAAATTGCCATTTAAATCAGTTACAAACAACGAGAAAAACAGAGGCCTTAAAATATTACCCTGTGGAACACCTTTGTAAGTTTTACCTCAGTTAGAAAATATACCATTTAGCTTTACTCTTTGAAAACGATCACTTAAGAAGCACCTAACTAAATTTATACTATTAGAGTTGAAGCCAATGCGTTCTAACTTTTAAGAAGAATCTGATTATCAATGGAGTTAAATGCTTTGGACAAGTCGACAGAAGCAATTGTGACAAAAAGGTTATTATCAAGATAAGATCTCCCATTTTCAGTAGCGTAAAGTAAGACATCAGAGGTGGAGTGACCTTTGCGAAAGCCGAATTGAGTATTCGAAAGAATCGAGTTTTTATAGAGATAAGTGTTAATTTGGTCAAATATTAGTTTTTCGAAGATTTTTGCAAAAGATTGAAATTGGCCAGTAATTGAAATATCTTAGGAAGTTATCTCTTTTATATATGGGAGTAACATTAGCTAATTTTAACATTGATGAAAAGGTATTTAGTTTTATGCAGTGATTGATGATATGCCATAGAGCACTACTAATGAATTTTGCACAATCTTTAACACACCATGCCGGTATTTCAGAAGTTCCGTTTGATTTATTAACTTTCAGCTTAATTGTTGCTTGAAAGACTTTATAGCAACATCTCATTGTTTAATACTGTGTGTGGGCAATTATGATAAGAATTTGTCGTATATTGTGTGTAGAGCAATTATAATTTTTCAGTGTTGCATTAATGGTAACAAATTCTTAAAATATTTTTGTATGCATACTTTAATATATAATTAGGGTAAAATGGAATTTTGTGTTCTACAGCCCCCTAAGAGTAACTACGATGTTTCTGCAGTGAATTTAAGTTTAAATAATGTGAATGTGCCTACTGTAGATAACTTCAAAAACTTAGATGTAACTATGGAGTCAAAGTTAAAGTTCAATTCTCACATCAATATTAATAATAGTTAGAAAATTAGCTAAAGTGATATAAAGTATAGCCAACGTATTTAGTCAATTACCACCTTGTGCGATAATTTATTTTTTCCATGCCCTTATCATCAGTTTAATTATCTATGAAAACATTTTATTTAATGACACAAACTGCCCTTTACAAATTCAATTAAAGTGTACATTATATGTCCAAAAAAAAGATCAAATGCTAAACGTTATAATACTAGGTTAATTCTCTTTCCAAAAACAGATTTTGTTCAATACTATTTTGAGATTCTTCGTGTTAATCAAATCCTAGCACCTTATAATACGATTAAATGCCTGAATTTGCTTATAACCAGAATCAAAATAACCAAAATTTAAATTTGTCAAGCATAAAAATATTTTGAGGGATTAATTTACTAATATAGCTATTTGAATCTGGAATTCATAACCGAAAAACATTAACCATGTGAAATCCTTTAAAAACATTTAAGCATTTCCCTGAGACCGCGGTTAGACTACGTGATTGGTAGCAAGAAAAGAAACAAAATCACGTCGAAACGCCAATTATCTTGGCGTTTCGACGTGATTTTGCTTCTTTTCTTGCTACCAATCACGTAGTCTAACCGTGGCCTAAGCAAAAACGTATTTGTGGTAAATCAAAAATATGTTACTAATTTTATGAGAGTGTCATGCGACAACTTTTAATTGAAATAGTAGAACAATCATTGATCCATAGCCTTGAAAAAATTTTTTATTTTTGATTTGTATATATGTGTGACTTTAATTATGCTATTCACAAAAATTTTCAAATAGTTATTAGAAAGCAATTATCTGAATAAAGAATCCCTTTCTTATCTTATCCTTAAGGAAAATGGAGATGAAAATCATTGAACATGCAGTTTCATAATAATTAAATCTGCTTCAATAATTCCAGAAAATTGGCCGAATAAAGTGAAAATAATTCACGAAAGTTCGTTTTTACAAAAGTACTTTTTTAATGAATTACTAGTACCTTGCCATATTTCACAAAACAGGGTTCATTTAAAATAAAAAGATATTTCTGTGTAAAAAGTATTTGTTACTCTGATGGGATAATCGCCTCTTAAATCAAAGTGTAATTGTACTTCAAGTTATTCATCATCACATAAAGTTTCCTAACCGCGGTTGCCACCACACACAATTGCTTTGGATGATCACCTGTTTATGGAAAAAATTTAAATCATTGGCCGCGATGATTTCTCACAGAGCAGTTGATGTTCACGCGCGCTCTTTTCTCAAAACATTTATGAACTCCTTGTTATCGCCATCTGCAAATCACAGCGAACTTGTTGCCCTCTTTCTACAACTTAATAAGTCCGAACTACTTCTTATTCATGAATTGCTAAAGAAATTCATTGTGATATTAATAACGCCGCCACTTCACCAGATCCACAATTAGATCGCGTTACCAGAAACCTCAAGCTACGAATGATTAAGCCGACTTCTTAATCTTAGGATCGTCAATGTATAGAGAACTTAGAGCTAACCACCTCATCGATAATCATAAAGTCACCGGCCACTCTTACTCAGCAGTTACAATTGAGGAACTCACACGCGTTATTAAGCAGTGCACGTAAAAAGAGTATCAAAAAAATTCTCATTACAATCGGTCGCAATGATTTAATGCAGAATAAATCGGATTTTACAGAAAAGTATTCAAATTTAATTGAAGCTGTTAAGACTACTTTTAAAAACGCACAAGTATTTCTTTAAGAACTTGCGCCATTCGTGTTAAATCGCCACCTCAACAGTAAAGCATTCGAACTGACACCTTTCTGCACCAAAACGCCAGATCACTAAGATACAGTGTTTTCCCGAACTGTAACTCTTTTATTTTGAACGCCCTGGCGAACCCAAGGCTTTTCGCACGCGACAACATTCACTTTTCTAAGGTTGGTTATGCAACTCTTGTAAAACTAATCAAAGAATTCTTCGGTGCCCCTCGATCCGCACGAGCTTCGTTTCACAAAGCTCAAAGTGCACACCGCTCCTTTTATGCACCGCCTAATTATCACCACTTTCTAATAATCAACCGTAATAAAACTCGCAGACGTAGCCTCACTTATACCCAGAAATTGCCGCTTTACCGCCGCAGTTATCAGCAAGAAAGCATTTTTTATGAAACATTTGCCTCAGAAATAAACACCAGTAATTCCATTAATTATGTCCACATAAATTTTCAAAATCTCTCTGCTAAATACCTCCAATTCAGACATTTATGGTAAATTTCCAAAATGAAACAATCATCGGAATTTCAGAAACTTGGTTGTCTAGCAATGACCCCCTGATTCAAATTGGTCATTTGATAGTTCAATTTACAAATTATTTCGTAGGGATAGAGCTTTAAACAATTTCTTAGAAAAGGTCAAAGATGGCGGTGTCTTTTTCCTTGTTCCCAAAATATATAATCCAAAATTCCGACATAATATCGCAAATTGTAATTCTAAATTTGAAAGTTTGTGGATTGAACTAAAAAATCCAATTAGAACCTTCCACTACAAGAACAATTACTAAATGTGTCGTATTGCCCTTCAAAAAAGTATATGACAGAATTTATTAAGGAGATAGAAACTGAATTATCCATCGTTTGCGCTAAAAATAAGGATGTTTACTCGGAGATTGGAATATTAACTATCTTGTCGACTCTGAAAAAGCAAAATTAGATTCTTTATTAAACGCGTATAATTTAAATTCTGCAAACACGAAAATTCCCACTAGACTGACTCATAATTCTCGGGCAATAATTGACATCATCATCACATCCGAAATATCTGATTTTAATTTTAAATTTTACTCGACGGAGTGCCCTTTCTCTGATCATTGCATAGTATCAATCAGTATACCTAAGACTAGTGAAAATATATCGAAAAAATGGATTACAACCCGTATTCGAAATAAGGAGGATAATTTAAATAAACTAAAATCTGCACTTACAAATCAAAACTGGCAATGTGTTTGTACGACAATTAAACCCAATGCATTGATGGGTACGCTCTTAGAAGTTCTTGAACATTATGTAAACTTATATTACCCTGAACGTATTTTATCAAATCCTAATAAGTCTAAAGCAAAAGATAACTCAAAAAATTTTAAGGGATGGATTGCGGACGATTGTAAAACAATTATTCGGGCGAAAAATCAATTATGCAAAGACTTTTTAAGTAACCAATGTGAAGTAAATTTTAATTGTTATAAGAGAGCTAGGAACATTTGTAACAGCAAATCGTAAGGCCTATAATGCGTACATAAAAAAAGAATATAATGGAATGCTATTCCAAAAATCTAAATGGAGTTTTATTCATAATCTGACAAATCGCAATAAACGTGGCACCAATAAGATCATAGCTATAACAGACGATTACGGCAAATTGCAGAAGGATCCTTATCACATCTCCAATATCTTAAACAAATCATTCATAAATTTGATCAATTCTTCTGGGGATAATGTAAAATTTGTTGAAAGTGAAAAGCTTCATGCACCCGATTTTACCTTTAGATTTACGACTAGTTATGAAATGCTCAAAGCTTTAAACAAATTGAAACCCGGCAAATCCATTGGGCCGTCAAATATTCCCACATGGATAATTAAGGAAATTGCACACTCAATTAGCATTCCCCTTAACTACATTTTTAATGAATGCATTAAATCCAAAACATTCCCAGATTGCTTAAAAGAAGCACATGTTACTCCGCTTTACAAAAAAAAATGATGAAACGTGCCTACTTAATTATAGGCCTATTTCAATCACGACACCAATAAGTAAAGTTTTTGAAAGAGTAATTTTTAATCAAATGTTCGAGCATATTTTAAAACATAATTTGCTTTCTGCAACTTGGATTTAAAAACGGTTTTTCAACAAATGATGCCCTTATTCAGGCAACAATATGTTGCTATTGCATGCTTAGAGCTCTCTAAAGCTTTTCATTCAATCGACCATAACATACTAATCAAAAAACTAGAACGCATGGGTTTGTCCCTTGATATTACTAGTTTAATTGCGAGTTTCTTAAGTAATAGGAAACAACGAGTTAAAATCAACTCAATACTTTCAGACTGGCGGTATATTGAAAAAGGTGTTCCGCAAGGAAGCATTCTTGGACCTCTTCTGTTTAATATCTATGTCAATGATATGAACTTTTATACTAATTGCAATCTTATACAATATGCAGACGATACCTGTATATTTTACCCCAACAAGTCATTAGATGTTGCAATAAAAAAATGGAATCCAACTGCCAGTCACTAAGTCATTATTTTTCAATACTCAAATTACGCATTAGTGCTGAGAAAACGCAATTTTGCATAATTAAACCCTCCTTCAACAAAAACTTGCATACAAATAAAAATTTGACTATAGAAATTGCAACTATTTCTGCAATTGATACTTTCAAATATTTAGGAATAATATTTGATTCAAAATATTTATTTTTCGAGCACATTAAATCTACACAGAAAAAAATTGCTGCTGGCATAAAAACTATTTCTCAGGCTGCTGTCCTATTACCTCCTCATGTAATAATTCAGCTATTCCACGCATTTGTTATGAGCCACCTAAATTACGGGAGTGTACTATTTTCAAATTTGAACACATCACTGATAAATAATCTTCACCTGCAATATAAATGGGCCCTAAATGTTTGCAAAAGAAATTCTCGCAACACCAAAAATTATATTTTGGAAACGTGTTCTTCTCCTCAACAATTAATACAAATCAATATTGCTACATTATTTTTCAAAGTCGCTAACGAAATTCCACCATATGATAAGATAAAGCTCGCTGAATTCAGTAAAACTTTCAATAGACGATCTAAAAATACATTGTCACTAGGTTCAGGCTTAAAGTCAAAGGAAACTCATTTATAAATATATGTATGAGGCAATGAAATAACCTAAGTATCCAAATTTTGCAAATTAAGAAACTGAAAGAATTCCAAAATAGTGTGAAAAAGATTTATTCTTAAGCAAAAATTCATCTCAGGAAGATCTTGGACAGGGTACAAATTCTATAATAGCAATTACACAATTAATAGAATTTAGACTTATTCTTAGCCTGTTTATCAATTTATAGGTTTGTAAATAGTATGATTTTTGATTTTTCTGAATGATGCTATTTTGAGAAGCCATCAGTTTATATTTAATTGTTTTACCTTCTCTTACTAAAGATTGTCTTATCTTATCCTATCTTATCTAAGTAACTATGCAAATGTCTGCATATTGTGATAAACATAAAATTCAATTGTCTAAACACCTCAGTATACATCTTAATCATTGCAACTACAATGCTGATACATTTTTTAGAAGTTTTTTAATTTTATCTCAATAAATTTTGTCCAGAAAGAAAGATTATGATTAAATCAAATTATAAATGTATTTCAAACATATCTGCACATAGTAAATCTTGGATAAATGAATTTTGTAGAACATTTATTCGCGAAAAAAAATCGCATATAGAGTTATGAAACTTCCAAAATTCGTAGAAATTTTGTTGCATATAAAAAAGATAGTATTGTCTCCAATCGCACACCGTTCAACGAATACACTTGAAATGAATACGCCTAATTAAATCAAAAGTTAAGGTTGAAACTGATTCATGAGAAATCTAAATCAAATTGCATTAATGCTATCAAAAATCAAACGGAGAAATCATCCCAGATACCTATGAATTTTTTAACGAATTAAATCAAATTTTGGTTAATCTAAGAAAACATAATTATCCAATAGTTAAGTATGAAAATATATTGGCTAATTTTTTCCAACCCGAATTTTTTTCAGCTTTGTGACAGGTTTTGACACTTTGAAGGCAATTCATAAACTTAGGCCCAACAAATAATTGGCCTTTCAAAATTACTTCATAGGTAGTTAAAATCACTGCACATATGATCGACAGTCCCTTAAATTTCATATTTAACTAATGCATAAGAAATAATTACTCCTGTTACTCCCATTTTTAAGAAAAACGGTCCGGTACTTGCGCAAAATTATAGACAAGTTTCCAGCACATCTGCAATAAGCAAATTATTCGAGAGATTATTGTACGATTAATTGAAAGAACACCTAAAAAATACAATCATTTGTCAAATACTCAATTTGGATTCCGAAAATATTTTTCAACTACTGATGCACTATTAAAAGCTACAGAAAATATGAGATCTTTACTGGGCGCAAAGGAATTCGTAGCTATTGTTTGCTTAGACCTTTCTAAAGTTTTTAATTCTATTAATCATAGCATACTAATAGAAAAATTATACTCAAGGAACAATTCTTGGCCGTTTCTTTTCAGTATATACATAAACTATATATACATGACAACTAGTGGTAATTTTAGGGTGATACAATCATATTGCAATTAAATATATAGCATTAAATTTTAACAAATCTTATGTATTTCAGGATGTACAGGTTGCTCATAAATTAAGATAAAACTGAATTTTTTCTAGTTTGCAGCCCTTTAAGAATAATGACGATATTGCATCCTTAATCCTGAATTTTAATAATACTAGGATTCCTACTGAAGATAATTTCAAGTACTTAGGAGTAATTTTTGTTCTAATCTAAACTTTGAATCTCACATTAATGCAATAGTTCGAAAATTAGCAATCGGTGTAAGAAACATGTCCATGATAGTAATGCAATTACAGCTTGTGCAATAATTCAAATTAAAATACGATTTTAATTCCTGATTTTATTTCTAAGCAGATCTCCAAATAAAAACATTTTACCTTCTTTAAGTACAAAAAGAAAGCCTGAGAGAATTCATTATCTATAGAGATAAAGAATATCGTAAAACTAAGAGGTTTTAAGAAGCAAATTTAAATTTACCTTAAGCAAAAGTATACCTCAGGTCAATTATGGCTAGGATACAAAATCTACAACAATGATTATTCAACAACCCGTACTTGAAGTCTCCTAGTAATTTCTCCCTAGCCTGTTAGATTTATTGTTTAGTATATTTTGCTTTTGTATGTATTCGTATGTATGTTTGTATATTTTTTACGCTATTCAGATAAATTATCAGTTTTTAATTGTATATATTTATCTGAATAATGATATCCGATCTATTATCTACACCACTTGATTAATACCCTCAGTGAAAATAGGATAAACAATTTTCTCATTGCCTTCTCACATGTACAACAATGATTAGTTTTAATCACGGATTCGGAGCAGGCAAATTGTGAATCTGCTCCAGCTCCCGATCTGATCCAAATTCCTGTACTATTTTTGAAAATTCGAATAGATGGGAACTTCTATGAACCTATTGACCTTTTTCACATCTTAGTAATTTTTTAAAATTTTCCATGAATTTTTTTACACTTTTTATAAAACCAAAGCTCTTCAACTAATAAAAATAACTCACCAAAAATCAGGAATTTTTCCAGTGGACAACATTTTTGGGATGAGGCAGTTGCAAAGAACTGCTCTACTTCCATTTCTGGCTGTGATTCACTAATACTGTATAATTACTTCACCCCAAAACTAGCTATTGTTTTCATTTTTAATTAATTTCAAGTATTGCCCATTACTTGGTTCAGAAAATCAAAAAATATCACAAGAATATATAAACAAATTTTTTTAAGATAATTTTACTGATATGTACATGACGGACTACATCAATGTGAAACAGCGCCTACTGATGCACATTACACGAAATATTTCTGTCGCGAGATGGCGTACGAAAATTGATTTCGCGTGTTATCTTAATACATGGCATAAAAAATATTTTTAGTGATTGCTCTAAATTGGCATACATTTTTATACCGTAACGAAATCTTTCTGAATGGCCAAGCAATGGAGAAAACATTAAATATAAGTACTTTTACACCAAAATTAGATTTCGTTATGTAACAAAATATGAAGTTTTAAAAACAATTTCAAAATTGAAAAATAAATCCATTAAAAATCTCCGTTTGGTACTTAAAAACTGTAGCCGATTTAATTGCTAATCCTCTCTGTGATATTCTGAATGTATGTATCAGATATTATATTTTTCTGGACCAATTAAATCTAGCCAAAATTACACAGTTTTACAAAAAAGACGACCCAAATGTATGCTCTAATTATCGCTCTATTTCACTAACATCACCTATTAGCAAATTTTTTGAGAAACTACTCTTTGATCAAATCAATTAATATTTCACTGATTTACGCTACTGAAAAATGGAGAAAAGATATTGATGGCAATAAATATTGTGCTATAGCATGTCTTGATTTATCAAAAGCATTTGACTCTCTAAACTATAAAATTCATATTTCTAAAATTAAAAGGTTGAAATTTTCAGCAAGTAGCATCGACTTAACTTCAAGTTATTTATATAAAAGAAAATAAAAGGTAAAATTGCATAACCATTTCTCAAATTGGATTTCATTAGAAAAGGGTCTATCTTGGGCCCACTGCTATTTAATATTTACGTAAATGATTTAAATAAGAACATTACATTTGACATTTTACAATACGTCGATGACACAATAATTTTTCACTCCAGTAACTCTGTGGAAGATTCAGTAGATATAATTGAAAAAAATTGTGCAACATTAGCGAATTTTAATGAATCACACAAACTAATAATTAATACTTCAAAAATACAATTTCGTATAATAAAAAGTAAAAATACATGTAGTAAAACAGACACATTCGAATGCACACTACGTTTCAATAAGGAAACAATAAAATAAATTTCTCATTTTAAATATCTAGGGATTATTTTCGACAGCAACTTAAATTTTCATAAACAATTAGATAGCATAGTAAAAAATGGCAGTTGCATTACAGCAATAAATAGTTTCTCTCACCTTCTAAGTATAGGGTGTGTCAAAAGTAGCTTGACTTTCCCAATTACAATAACTTTTTATTTATATGAAACCAAACAATAATATATGTAAATAAACAAACTCTAATAAGGGGAATTACAGATATATTAAAACAAATGTTCAAATAGTCCTCCATTCTGCTCAATAGTAAGTTCACATCTTGGAATCATATTCTAGACAGCTCGATGTAATTCATCAGTGTTAAGTGAATCAACCTCTTGTATGATCCTATTTTTTATATCATCCAGGTTGGTTGGAATGTATGTATAATATACCCGTGACTTTAGAGTAGACCACAAATAAAAGTCAAGTGGACTCAGGTCAGGTGATCTAGGAGGCCATGCATGACCAAAACCTCNAAATAGTTTCTCTCACCTTCTAAGTATAGGGTGTGTCAAAAGTAGCTTGACTTTCCCAATTACAATAACTTTTTATTTATATGAAACCAAACAATAATATATGTAAATAAACAAACTCTAATAAGGGGAATTACAGATATATTAAAACAAATGTTCAAATAGTCCTCCATTCTGCTCAATAGTAAGTTCACATCTTGGAATCATATTCTAGACAGCTCGATGTAATTCATCAGTGTTAAGTGAATCAACCTCTTGTATGATCCTATTTTTTATATCATCCAGGTTGGTTGGAATGTATGTATAATATACCCGTGACTTTAGAGTAGACCACAAATAAAAGTCTAGTGGACTCAGATCAGGTGATCTAGGAGGAACACCGTAATGCTGAAAAATAACAGACTGCATTTTTTGTTTCTGTCTTAATTGTGGAAACATATGGTCAGGGAGCATACTGGTGTAATTATACTGATTTACTGTACCAGGAAAGATAAATGGCTTTAGCACATAATTGGAACTGCATGACATCCACACACATAATTTTTCAAGGTGCAAACCTTCCGTTATTACTTGCCAAGGGTTCTCAGACGTCCATATGATGCAATTATGACGGTTGACAATCCATCCATAGAAAAATAGGCCTAATCTGACCAAAGCACATTATTGAGCAAATTAGCATTAGCTATAATCCACTGTGCTAATTCGAGACGATGATGATAGTCTGATTCAGTGATAGTTTGATGCAAGGCAATTTTGTATGTCCGCATACGACATGTTTTAAGAATTCGAATAACACTTTTCTTTGGAATTGTAGTAGCTGCAGCAATAGAAAAAGAACTGAACTTGCATGGCCATGGAGCAATGGTCTCCTTGATTTAGTAGCATTGTGCAAGAATTTTGTCTTTTCAAATTTTCTTATCATGTTAGTGACAGCTGTAATAGAAAAAATGTCTTTGTGAAGATGGTGTGCTGTTTTGTATGCACGTAATGCCGCTGTTGCACTGCCTTCTTTTTTGTAGCATAGTTTTAATATTTCCAGTCTAGTGTCTAAATCCATGTCTAAAGTTAAAAAGTACTGGAAAAATATAATGGCTATGCATAACAAATTCCCTTTATATAGTTATAAAATGACGAAATATTTCATCATCTTTTCTGTGATTGGTTGAATTTTTTAGTTAGTTTAAAAGTCAAGTTACTTTCGACACACCCTTTATTAATGCAAAAATTCAGCATATTCATGCCTTATTCTTAAGTAATCCAAAATATGCTTCCATATTGTATGCAAGAATTGATACACACTATCTCAGAAAATTTGAAATACCAACAAATTGGGCCATTAATAATACATTGGGCTGTATGAAGAAAAACGATCAGTTTACGATGAATTCAATGAAAACTTTTCGAAACCACTAATCATTATTTATAAAACATCTTTATGTACGTTCTACAAAATTCTTAAAAAAATCGCTCCTTACAATTCAACAAATTTTACTAATTTTTAAACCCCAAATTTTCATAGTAAACGCACCTTAGTTACAAGCCAAACAAAATCGAAGAAAAAACAAATGCAAAATTCTTTTATTAATACCTCAATCATTGTTTGGAATGAATTGTCAACAGAAATTAAGAACGCCGAACCTCTAAAAATCTTTAAAACTAAAATAACACAATTATATCAATCACATAGGCTTGAATTGTTCCAATATAAGTGGAGAGGTTTCAAATGTATTAACGCTGACTAAAAGAAATTGAAATACTGTGATTTAAGTGTAATTAATATTTTCTTGTAAATTCTGTGTATATATCCCTTTGAGACACAATGTGTACAATTGTACAATTGTAGAAACTAGATATTTATTGAGATATGAATTTATATTTAACCTTGAATACCTTTGTTAATTAAATTACGCAACTTTTTCGTTATCTTAGATTAATTTGGTCTAAATATTGATATAATTTAGTGTTGAAGCAGCCTTTTAAAAATTAGCATTCTTCAAAATGGAGATTCTGGAGTTATTCACATATCATAATATAGCTTCACAAGAAACACGTTCTTGCATGATTTCAATGTCATACTTCATAAGACACTCTAAATAAAATGATTTCAACAAAAATGTCATTAAATTACATGATTGGATCACAATGTGTACAAATGTGCACAGTCTATTCCAATGAAAATATTAACAATAAAAAAATTTTTTAATGTAACCAGAAGCAATTTAAGACTAACATAGTGCTGAGCCACCATATAAATATTTTGTAGCACTTCCATACAATGTGCATGTCTAAAGGGGATATATTAGTGTGAATGTATATTTTAGACGCACTTTTGTACTATGACCAATATTTATGTTGTTTAATTTAGTACAAAGTATAGTTTCCTCTTCTTCTATAGTTAAACAAACTTGTATTTGCATACATACACGCTTATACAGGATAACTTTCTCATTTTAATAGCATTATAATTTACTTATTGGTAGTACATGTGTACTGAAAGCTAAAAATATCGAATTTAGATCACAATGATGTGTATAATTTATTATTCGATGTTGCTACAAATTCTCATTATGTTACATGGATTCTTCACAATTGAATAAATGCTTTGGACGAATTAATTTGCTGGTTGACTTTCCACTCCCAGGGATCGAGCTAGACGTAGCAAACATGGACATGTATCATCCTTAACTGTGGAGGAAGTTAGACCACGATATTGCAACAATAATCGTAGAAAATCGATTTCACCACTCTCTAATAAGATCATTTGGTTTATCCACCGATCAGTTACGTTATTATACTTTCGCATCTCTGTAGGATTTGTGTTCCATTCCTTATAAAATATATCCATATCATCTGGTCTTTGATAACGATCTCTAGGTCTAGGTTTTTGTAAAATTGGTAAAGCTGCTTCTCGCTTAATTCGACCCTCATCTCTTGCTCGATCGAGTGAGAATAATTCCAGCATAGGAGCAACAAAAGAGTCTCGAGGACCTATCGATTGTCGACTCATTGTAGTTCTCGTCAATGTATTGATTTGTTATTCCTACCAAAATATTTAACACAAATTGTATTAAAGCAACGCACAGTTTAGTGCAATAACAAGTACTCAATGCAGTCAACATTCTAAATTTTTTCTTTTATGAATATTTTACGAGTGTATGTGTCAATGTGTATCCATTGAATACAAAACATTCCTTACATCGTCTAATTCTGGAATAGAATGTGCTAAACTTAAATAAAAAATCAAAGTTGTTAAAAATCAGAGGAGCCTAAAATAATCTTATGTTAATTGAGTTCTAAAAAAGTTGAATTTACAAAATTTTACAAAAATGTAGCATTCAGTAATAGATGTTATTGCGAAAAAATTGTTCACACTCCATATATATACTACTAATACTACTACTGTTTACTGTTTAAAATGATTTTTTAATCATTAACTATAAACTACAAAAGAAGAGCAGTACTGATAACAATAAGCACAATATATTAGTGTTTATCAGCTAAGGTACTTTGAAGTTGGAGGAATAACTTTTCGTTATTCCACTTTCATTTAGGAAGTATTCGGGCATTACTTTTTTAGAAATTGAAGATGATCGCAAATGCAAGGGCAATTAATTAAAGATCTCCGCTGCTTTCACGAAGAAAGAGTTAGCAGCGAAGCTGTTTTTAATTCTATTGATCTTAGTAAATGTTTTCAATCTTGAGTTGAACTTTAAGTGGAAACTTATGTCATTTGAAAATATAGAATTTTTCCCTGAAAGTATGTTAATAAAGTAAATAAGTGAGATGTACAAGAGATATCTTGTAGGTCATTTAATTTCAGTCTTTATAGAATTTTGTTACGTGTGTAAACCTGGGAACATTGGCAATTTTTTCTATAGCCCAATTTGACAATTTATCAATTTTGCTCCACTTAGTAATGTATTTCCCTAAAGTAAGTTGTGATCCGTAACTGATTATTCAGTATAAATGTGCACGACAGTAATTGATATAGAATGTTTTTTTGGAAATAAATTTCTGGCAACAGTTATGGTTGAGTTAAGCCTAGCAAGCTTGCGAACCTTATCATTAAGAAAATCAGTAAAATCAAGGTTATCAGTAAATTTTACTCCAAGGTAAGTAGCCTTGTTTGAATTCTGCAAAGAATCCTTTCAAATATGAGTCCAATCTTAGGCAAAATACTTATTGATCTATAGTTCTTAACATTTGTTTTACATCCACTTTTTAATTTGGTGTAATATAAGATCTTTTCCATATATTTGGAATTGAGCAATTCCGTATGCAATTTTTAAAAATATTTAAGATATGAACGGAAAGTTCATTTCGAAATTCATATATAAATTTAGCAGGTATATCATCTAAACCACATCCACTAGGCGTAATCATATCTAAAGCTTTACAAAGCATATCTAAGTTTACTTGAATTTCATTACATGTGTTTAATTCAAAAGAAGACAAAATTTCGTCGTTTTCTTCGTAAAAAGAGGAAAAGCAGTTGTTAAATAATTTCTTCCAGATATATTGGCAGTGGAATGGGTGATTGATTCAGAGATTTTTAAAATTTAAAATAGATATTGATATTTTTTGTAGAACACAGACTTTCAATGAATAACACTTTATCTAATTCAGCAGATATAAATACATCGTTACATAATTGATAATAGATTTCATTTGGTTTTAGTAGTTTTTTATATAAAGAATTGCATCTATTAAATAAATGAATTGTGTGAGATGTAAAATATGAGGGAAAATCATTTCGTTTATTTCTCTTCTTAGGAACATGTAGTTGAATACTTTTAAATAATTCATTGTACCAGAAATTTGTGTATATTTCTGTATCTTTTGACATCCCATTAAATGAAAACAATGAACATTGGTAAAATGTCGTTAGGTTTTTATGATCTATCAAATTAAACGAAAATTTTGATTTACTAATTGATTTATTAATATCGTTGAATTTCAAATCATTTATATTGGGAAATGAAATATTAGTATTCATGAATATAATACAATGATCAGAGAAGCTTAGCATAGGAGATATGAAACAATTTTCATCATTTTCCAAGTTAGTATCATTTGTAAATATTAAATCAAGTAAACAATTTGATTTAAATGTAGTGATATTAAAAAGTCAAAAATTATTTGATCATATTCATTAGAGGAAATACCACTTGAAATATCATATATATATAT
>CABFPE010000024.1:271778-299867 GCA_900660155.1 Hofstenia miamia
CCTGTTCGTAGACCAGGCCACCACCATGGGATCCCTCCGCCAAGTTTTTCTACACTTCTATTCTAACACGGAGATAAGCACCAACGACGTGCACACGTCAGACACGGACGCCACAATGACATTCATGATTGCGCTGAAAGGTCTGAGGCTCTACGAACGATTCTACCAAATTTTCACAAGGCGGCTAAACAACTTACAAAGGAATTTCCCCGTCAGCGATCAAATGCCGAATATAAAGTTCCTCTGATTAAGGGACGAGGTAATCACACAGAGGGAAATACTTCTGCAGCTAACTCAAGAATCTCGTTACTCAGAGGTCACAACGTGGGAAGAAGAGCTCGCAGCAAAGATGATCGTGGCTACTCAAAGCATTGTTTCTGGGCCGGCCCTCCAGTTACTAGCCGAAAATTAATTTGAGCAAGGGGGGCGTGTAGAGTCCCTGGGGGAATTTTGTGCTTTTTATATCTTTTGATTTCGATTTAAATCCACTGTATTTTGACGTCACTATGAGGTTTCTAGTTATTTTCGAGATTAGTTTTGTTGCTACTAGTTTTGTGTCCCCTCGTCGGTGCTTTTGTTTTGCTCAAATTTAATTTATGAGGGAAAATTATTACAAGCATGTTAAACTACTTTGAATATCAATTATTGTAAACAAAGGCAGGTAAAACTAAATCTTTTTGTATATAAACTGAGATCACTGTAGCAAATGTTCAATAGACTTTGTCTACTCTTAACTGCCGCTTTTACCATTGTATCTTTTATTTTTCTATTATTTAAATGAAATCTATTGCTTAAGATCGGCGACAATTCGGGAGTGCTTTCATTAGCATGGGGCGACAAGTTGCTTCTGGGGATCTTTCGATCTTTCCAGTCCGAATTGTGGTTCATTAAGTTACGTATACGGTTACGTATAAGGAAATAATAAATCTCTCGTTTGTATTTCAACACGTACATGCACTTATAAAACCTTACACTGTGATGATACCATGCTGTTGGCTAGCACGAATATCTGGCAATTACAGATTATTTAATAGTTAGCTGAGAGATAACAATGAAAATGAGAATTAAGTTCTTGAAGTGAGATAGAAATTAAACAAGTGAGACAGATAGGGTAGCACCAGTCAATAGGTTAAGCACTTTACTTCTGGATGTTTTTGAATATATACATACATTACAGGTTTGGTTAAATATAAAACAATTTCTGGGTAATAACAAGAATTACCAAAATTTAATACTACTGTGTATTACTCAGCACTAGTGTATATAACAAGTTCTTTAACAATAAATACATGATTATTTCAATATACTAGTCTGTGAAAGAGTACAACCTTATACATGTATGAATATACACATCTGGGATAATGGAATTTCACAATGCTGAAATAATGAGAACTATGTAGGCCCTCCTAACTTATATAATGAATTCTGCAACACATACATGTAAATTCTAAAATTATTCTTAGATTGATCATATGATGTGTGAATAACTGCACTCTGTAACCACGCCCTCTCTTATATTATTCATGAATTAACAATGGGTTATGACTCATCAATTAGCACCTTTCAATCAAGATTAACAAACATGATGAATGCTTTTTGGATGTATCACAAAAAATTTTTTGCTGAATTGGCAAAACAGTTGTATGAGATGAAGCAATGCCATTGTGAGCTAATAATATCAGAGGAGCAGAGGAGAGTTATGTTGTCATCAGCAACAAAATGTATATTTTGTAAAAAACCGTTTACACATGAGGATGTCAAAGTCATAGATCATTGCCATTTTTCTGGGGAAATAAGAGGTGTCACACACCACAATTTATGCTAGTTTTTATGCATAATGGGAGCAAATACAATATGCATATTTTATTAAAAACTTTACAAATGAAAGATGGAGAGAAAGTTTCATGTGTCCCATGTATGAGCAAAGTATTCTTATCACTCAGTTTGATGGTGCCTGTAGATGGTTATAATGATAAACATGGAATTTACAAACCTATATATGAGGAACTCTGGTTTTTAGATAGCTATTGATTCATAGCCGCAAGTTTGTCAACCCTTGCAAAAAATATTGGAGTGGAAAAATACAAATTTTTAAATGAAGGATTAGGTGAACAAAAGGCTCAGGCGTTTTCCCAAGGAAAAGGTTTTTTTCCATACACCTGGTTTGACAGCTTTGAAAAATTTAATGAGTTGGGCCTCCCAGATTTAGAAGATTGGAGAGATGGGTTAACTGGAAAAATTCTGATAACCCAGGAGGAGCTGGATTTTGAGCGTCNATCATATGATGTGTGAATAACTGCACTCTGTAACCACGCCCTCTCTTATATTATTCATGAATTAACAATGGGTTATGACTCATCAATTAGCACCTTTCAATCAAGATTAACAAACATGATGAATGCTTTTTGGATGTATCACAAAAAATTTTTTGCTGAATTGGCAAAACAGTTGTATGAGATGAAGCAATGCCATTGTGAGCTAATAATATCAGAGGAGCAGAGGAGAGTTATGTTGTCATCAGCAACAAAATGTATATTTTGTAAAAAACCGTTTACACATGAGGATGTCAAAGTCATAGATCATTGCCATTTTTCTGGGGAAATAAGAGGTGTCACACACCACAATTTATGCTAGTTTTTATGCATAATGGGAGCAAGTACAATATGCATATTTTATTAAAAACTTTACAAATGAAAGATGGAGAGAAAGTTTCATGTGTCCCATGTATGAGCAAAGTATTCTTATCACTCAGTTTGATGGTGCCTGTAGATGGTTATAATGATAAACATGGAATTTACAAACCTATATATGAGGAACTCTGGTTTTTAGATAGCTATTGATTCATAGCCGCAAGTTTGTCAACCCTTGCAAAAAATATTGGAGTGGAAAAATACCAATTTTTAAATGAAGGATTAGGTGAACAAAAGGCTCAGGCGTTTTCCCAAGGAAAAGGTTTTTTTCCATACACCTGGTTTGACAGCTTTGAAAAATTTAATGAGTTGGGCCTCCCAGATTTAGAAGATTGGAGAGATGGGTTAACTGGAAAAATTCTGATAACCCAGGAGGAGCTGGATTTTGAGCGTCAAAACACATGGGTGCTATGTGAGTGTACAAATTTTAAAAATTACCATGACACCTATTTAATTTCAGACATGTTATTACTCTTTGATGTGATATGTGAGTTTAGAATACAGAGCATGGAGACATATAATCTAGACTCTGCCCACTTTTTTATGCTATCAAACTTTAGCTGGCATGCAGTGTTAAAGTATACAGAAATCTCTCTTGATCCNGAGTTATGTTGTCATCAGCAACAAAATGTATATTTTGTAAAAAACCGTTTACACATGAGGATGTCAAAGTCATAGATCATTGCCATTTTTCTGGGGAAATAAGAGGTGTCACACACCACAATTTATGCTAGTTTTTATGCATAATGGGAGCAAGTACAATATGCATATTTTATTAAAAACTTTACAAATGAAAGATGGAGAGAAAGTTTCATGTGTCCCATGTATGAGCAAAGTATTCTTATCACTCAGTTTGATGGTGCCTGTAGATGGTTATAATGATAAACATGGAATTTACAAACCTATATATGAGGAACTCTGGTTTTTAGATAGCTATTGATTCATAGCCGCAAGTTTGTCAACCCTTGCAAAAAATATTGGAGTGGAAAAATACCAATTTTTAAATGAAGGATTAGGTGAACAAAAGGCTCAGGCGTTTTCCCAAGGAAAAGGTTTTTTTCCATACACCTGGTTTGACAGCTTTGAAAAATTTAATGAGTTGGGCCTCCCAGATTTAGAAGATTGGAGAGATGGGTTAACTGGAAAAATTCTGATAACCCAGGAGGAGCTGGATTTTGAGCGTCAAAACACATGGGTGCTATGTGAGTGTACAAATTTTAAAAATTACCATGACACCTATTTAATTTCAGACATGTTATTACTCTTTGATGTGATATGTGAGTTTAGAATACAGAGCATGGAGACATATAATCTAGACCCTGCCCACTTTTTTATGCTATCAAACTTTAGCTGGCATGCAATGTTAAAGTATACAGATATCTCTCTTGATCCTATACATGATGAAGAAGAATTAAATTTTATAATTGACGGTATTCACAGAGGCATGTGCAGTACATTTTCTGATCATTATTTTAAAGCCAACAATCCAATGGTAGAGGGCTATGATCCTGAGAAGGAGACCACCTATGGGTTCTATGGCGACGCAAACGCACTCTATAGTGGTACCATGTCCTTGAACCTTCCTATAGATGGTCTATCATGGTCTTCAGCAAACCTTGAAAAAATATTGTCCATGCCACAAGATTTGAAGATGGGATATTTGGTGGAAGTTGATCCGGAATACCCAAAACATTTACACTACGATCATTTTGACTTTCCTCTGGCTCCCCACAAGATGATAATAGAAGATAAGCATTTATCACCCTATCAACTCAAAATAAAAACCCGTTTAAAAATAAAGTTGGCACCAATACCCAAACTAGTGCAAAAGTTTTATAAGAAGGAGAATTACATTGTTCACTATGAGGTATTAAAGTTTTATGTTGAACATGGATTAATAATTACAAAATTTCACAGAGCCCTTGAGTTTAAACAGGCACCATTTTTGAAACCATATATTGACCTCAACACTGAGAAAAGAAAAGCTGCATGAAACAATTTTGAAAAAGCTTTTTACAAGTTCATGTCAAATGCAGTATTTGGTAAATTTATGGAGAATTTGAAAAAGAGAATAAATATAAAGTTTGCATATGATTTGAAATCAGTGGAGAAATTAATAAAGAAACCAGAGTTTAAATCATACATCATTAGCAAGGATTTGGTACAAGTTATGATGAGCCAAAAAGATATTTTATGGGACAAAGTAAATTATATTGGAATGACAATACTTGATTTATCGAAATTAATCATGTTTAAATTTCACTATGAGATCATGAAACCATATTTTAAAAATAGAATAAAGTTATTGTATTCCAAGATAGACTCTCTCATGTATAGGATTAAATCAGAGAATGTGTACACCGAATTAGCCTCCATCTCACATTATTTTGACTTCTCCAACTATCCAAAGAATTCACTGTTATATAGTGATATAAATAAAAAAGTATATTTGAAGATAAAGGATGAGTTAGGGGGAGGGGTTTTATCACAACTTGTGACACTAAAACTGATATTGTATTCTATCAAATATATGAATGACAGTCACAAGGTGTTGGAAATGGCTAGTGCAAAAGGCATGACTCGCTCTGTGAAGCAGACAATGAATTTTGACCTTTTCAAGTCTATTGTATTACAAGAAGGCATCATTCAAAGACTGATGACTGGAATATGTTCACACATGCATTCAATTAGTGTAGAGACGTCAAATCTTATAGCATTATCATGCTATGATAATAAATGCTATCTTGTTAACAGCATATAAATGCTGCCATATGGACATAAAGGTAATTACAATTTACATGTTTATAATGTTAAACTCTTGTTTTAGATATCAAACAGATTAATAATTCACAGTCCATTATCACTACTACCTCTGCTCTAATTGATGATGGGGTTAAACGTCTTTGTCTAGGTATATGAAAATTTATATTGTATGTATTATTAATTTGTGTTTTAGATTCCAACACGTAGTAATTCACAGTTCATTCCCCCTCCCACATTATACCCACTCCAATTCCTTGTATATGGTAATTCATTTTTAAAAAATTAAATATTAAATTTTACATTTAGATATTTCCATTGTTTTACCTCTGATGATTTTACATAATTGCTCCCTCCACCATGTTCAATGCAAATTTGTTTAATTTCTCCACATAAGTTTTCTATCAACAATGTTACAAATTAATTCTGTGTTTAGACAATTCCTCATATAATTGATTGTTTGATGTACAATATTTCCTCCATTCTCATGTTCAATACAAATTTGTTAAATTTCTCTGTGTAAGTTTTCTATCAACAATGTTACAAATTAATTCTGTGTTTAGACAATTCCTCATATAATTGATTGTTTGATGTACAATATTTCCTCCATTCTCTGTGTCCATACAAATTTCTTAAATTTCTCTGTGTAAGTTTTCTATCAACAATGTTACAAATTAATTCTGTGTTTAGACAATTCCTCATATCATTGATTGTTCAACATACAATATTTCCTCCATTCTCCATGTCCATATGAACTTGTTAAATTTCTCCAGGTAAGTTTTTATCAGTAGTGTTATAAATTAATGTTTTTGTTTAGTCAATTCCCCATTTGAATAATTTGGTGCCGTTTGCCAAGAAGAAAATCTATTCACTCCAATGCTCTCCACGTTTAATTTATCTTGAAATTTGTATAATATATTTTAATTGAATGGTTATTTATATATAGTTTAGTTTCCACACCCTGCTGAATGATTCTCCGCCAACTGAAAAAAGCTATACACACTAATGCTCCTCACGTTTAATTTATCTTGAAAATGGTATAATATATTTTAATTATATTTTTTTAAAAGGTTTATTTAGATCCCCACGTGTTTTAAAAAAAAGTTTTCCATCATCAGCTGATGAAAGAATGCCTCTATGTGAAAATTCCTTCGCAAAAAAAAGTATATTCATTTTTTAATTTATAAGAAGTTAATGGAAATATTTAGCTGCCTGTCACTATTTTTACAATACCTCACTTGAAAGAAGAAGTTTTCCATTATCAACTGATGAAAGAATGCCTCTTTAATGCTAACAAATCTCATACAATAAATATGGTAGAAGAAATTAATTATATATGTTGCTAAGGTTTATTTAGTTTCACTGACTATACAAAAAAAAGTTCGCCATCATTTATGATTCGGATTAAAAACATTTATTTCTATTGTTTTTCTATTGGTATAAGAAGCAGAAATGTTCCTGTCATATAAAACAATTCTCATTAATTACCCCACTCAAAAATGAGGTGATACAGTTTATTGTGAATATGATTTTTAAAATGTTATTTAGTCTCAGCATGAAGTCATTATGTATTGGTGAGGCAGTTAGCAGAAAACCAATGCATGCATTGTCCCTCCGAATTCTTATAGCATTAAAAGCAAGTTAACTTTCATTCTCAATGTATTCTATTCAGTGCAGAAAATTGGAAATACATCGATGTTAACCATAGGAGGCAATTAAATCACAGGACGTATTATACTTGTTAATATCAAATTCTCTGGATTGCAATAATACAGTGTTAATTAAATATGTCAAAAGAGAGGGTCTATAAGATCTTGATTATTAATTGCACAGCGTAATTATTCCCCATTTTAATTTTGCAGATGCATAACATTTATATCAATGCCTAGATATATTTTATTGGTGGCGTTGTATGATTATCAACACACATCAGATGAACAAGACTTGACAAAAATTATCAGTGCATGGGAAATGAAGACGGCGGTTGATGAGAATATATGAACTCACATCAACGTTGGTGGTGATAGACTAATAAAATAGACAAAATTTAATAGTGTAATTTACCAATATTATAAGTGGAATGTGTATAATATAGATGTGTTTTGTCTTGTTTTTAAAAATGTGGGCTTTACCATTCTCACTTACATATCTGGTTTTAATATTTTTGGAAATTAATGAATTTTGTTTTAACATGTAAACTAGACAATCGCGTTTTTTACTAGTGTCTATAAAAATTTTAAAACGTTTTTATTATGACGGATTGGGATCACTTTTTGTTTAACTATGTTTAATATTTTCCACATGTATTAATGAATTAGTTTTAAATATAGTTTGTTTGCTTAGAAATGAGAATGTTGTTTATGTAAATGAAATTGTGTGTTTTGAAAACAAAATGTACAATAAAATATGTTAACAGTGAATTTTGACAAAATGCAAAATGTGGTTTTGAAAGTTTTCCCAAATTATATTGTACGTGTAAGCTTCTTGAAATTATGGAAAAAATTTTATATGCGTGGTTTGTCATTGCATTGTATAGTTTTTACATGTAATGGAAAATTAGTTTATAATATTATGTGTACATATCCCACAATGGGTTGTAAAATTACCAACAATAGAAAATCACAAAAGTGAAAATGAAATTAGTCATACCAAAACAGTGTGAAATTGGCCCTAATATGAATCACCATAAAATCAATTAAAAAACCAATTAGTGATAGTTGTCAAAAAGCACTTTGCAAGTTACCCTCACCTGTCAAAAAATAACCCCCACCTGTCAAAAAAATGCATTAGTAGAACTGTCAATCAATGTTTGTTAAGTAGATGAGTCAGCACTTAAACAAGTCTCCGATATTCACTAACCATCATGTGGCATGTGACGTCATAAACTCTCGACCAATCAGAGGCGTTTTTGTGCGTTCTCCTCTCCTTTATGTATACTACTTAGCTGATATGTTTATATTCTGAGTTCAATGCATACAAGCTAGACAAACAATTGTATAGTTATTTAATTTATTTTAAAATTTTGTATAAATAATAGATCTAGTTCATTTGAATATCTACTTAGAATTGCAACATTTGAGACTAAGATTTGAGAATGTAATTAAAAACCAAAACATTTATTCTGCACTGTTGTTAACTTTCCTACTGTAAAATTTTGAAGATAAAAGGTAAAATTCACGCCACCATCTTTGAAGCACTGCTCAATGTATTCAGGAATGCAGTTGTCTATGTTTCTAACAACTTTGCATAGTAACTCTCCATTATGAAGACAATATTCATAGATTTCATGAGTCTTAGTTGAGTAGGTTGGATTGCTTGAAGTAATAAATAACTGAATTAATTCATGAGGGGATAGAGATATGAAATCACATTTAGAAGAAATATCCTGTAAATCTTGGAAGTAAGCACCAGACTTGTTATAAAAGTGTAGGTAATGATTCCATTCTTCTCCTTTCTCTTCCCACCAAATTTTATCACTAGTTTGTGTTACTACCAAATTAAAAATCTTATGCATGTTTAAAAAGGCATTGTAATAACCACTAAAATGCAGCTCCTTCTTACTACATGGTATACGTGTGGACATATCAAATCTTGAAGGTCTGAAAATATAGAGAAGAAGTAGAAATATCATAGTCAGAATCAAAGCTGAGCTGAAATAATACAAAAGTCTTGATAATTGAAACATGTGTGCCAGAAAATTCTCTTTGTAGCTTTGATAGTATTAAAAGTAATAATCTGTTCCTGCTTACTTATCTCAGTATAAGTGTTTGTATAAACTTGAACAAATTTTTCTTAAACATTTACTAGAGTAACGATTAGTAAACATTTTATCTAAAAGTAGTTTCTAGAAACATAAATTAAATGGAAGACATTGATATTTAGAAAAGGTTAAATTTTTGTTTATATGAATTACCATATATGCAACAATATTATATATAATATGGAATATTTTGTTAATGAATCTTTCGAATGATATTGTCACAAACTTTAGCTGATAGTGTAGAGTCTATCCATGCACAACCCATATATTTACATTGTTTGTAGGCTAGAAAGTCTATTATACAGAAAATATTTGCAAAAGCTCTAAAAGCCTCCAAAGGCTTAATGGGAATGATCAATAGTAAAATAGCCCAGACAATATGCATTTAAAAAATGATTTAGAACAGCTTCTTTATATAAAGCTAATTGGATAGTTGTTTAGTAAGTACTAACAATTGGGATTTTAGCATACTGGTAAATTTGTCTTAAGCTGCACAATAGCAAATATGATTCGGAAAAGAGATATTTTGGGGAGGCATAAAATATTATTGCTTACAAAGAAAGCGGGAATAACCTATTTAAATAAGAATTCCAACAATTTTGAAAAAAAACTTTTACACATTTATCTGTGTTTCAGAACCTATTCAATCAAAAAAGCATATACTGGAAAAAGATTTCGGCCACCTATGATTTACCATAAATATTTCCAAAAAATTGACACCAAGAATGTCATAGAATTAATCAATGTTGAGAAACAATTATCACAATGCTTGTGGTTAGCTTATTTTTTCTTTGAAAAATGTATTGAACCACATTATACTAAATTAGAGACATTATACAAATTAGAGAATCTGTAAAAAATTTTTTTGGTTGAGATTTTTCAGTCTATTTATTTTGAAAATATCTAATAACAGTCTTTCTTCGCTATATATGATGCCTGGTTATGTACCTATTGCCATCCGCGAGTTAATCTTCCCCAAACATTTGGAAGGGGGAGTCAACGTAATATAGATCAACTTGTAGAGCGACCTCGAAGTACTGTCGGGGATATTATCAGACGTTTCACTTCGGAAAACATCATTCTTCCCAACCAAATTCCGAAAGATCAAAAAAGACCTCCAAAATTTAGCAGTCAACTCTTGGGTGCCTTTCAATGCGACATCCCTGGAAGACTTCAGAGGAACCTCGCAAGGAATGGGCTGATGGTCACCACGTGATGGCAAAAACTGTGCGAAACATCCTGAAAAAGTACTCAATTGGGACTTTTTTTTGGCAGCCAGAAAGCCACTATTAACCTCAAAGCAAAGATTTCGACGGGCGAGGTGGGTCAACTTAATGAGAAACACTTCATCTGAACATTGGTCTAATGTTATGTTTTCAAATGAGTCAAAATTTAAGCTATACTCATTAAAGATAATTTTGATAAAGAGACCAATTGGGCAGAAGTTCAGATTCTTGCCTCAATTTACTAGGGGATCATGAAGTATGGTGGGAAGTCTGTCCTTGTATGGGGTGCAATATGGAAGTGTGGTCTTCGCAATATTGTTCACATCACTAGTACATGTACTCTCCGAAGCTCTCAATATGCTTGGATTCTAGAGTAAGAACTTTTGTCACTCCTTACAAGTGATTCAATATATCAACAAAATGGTGCTCCATGTCATACCTCAAAACAAATGAAAAACTTCTTCCACAATAATGGGATTGCTATCCTTTCTGACTGGCCTGGCCGTTCTCCAGACTTTAACATTATCGAAAATATGTGGAAAGAGGTCAAAATCAGATTGGACAGCATACCCTTCGCATTGCGCTGTGGAGCGCAATAAGAAGGAATTCTATGCAATACCAAACAGCTTTATTAAAAGACTTTTTGCTTCAGCCCTTAATCGCCTTGAAGCTGTTGTTCACTCAAAGGGACATCCTAAAAATATTAGTAGAGAGAATTTTGTTGCTAGGTGTTTATATTGGGTCAATTATTGATTTATGTATTCCATTGTAAATTTATTTTTTATATTTTGTTCATTTGTTAAATTTTTTTCAGGTGGCGAATACATTTGTTCAATACAAGTTTTTTAATTTTGATTAAAAATTAATAGCCAATTGCTATTCTACACATTTTATGGTTTTAAACATACAGATTTTCCATTCTCAATCAAAGTAACACTTAGCTTAGTCTTATGCACACTCTATCCAATGCATCTTCATTATTTAATCAAAATAGCAAGGTGGTCGAATACCTGTTTCCAATACTCTATTTTGTGAACATAGGGATTCACTAAACTACCAAATCAAAAGTGTATTCAAAATATTTTCACTTATCAAATATGATAAAATGAAGAAAATATAAGTTGTCACTGAAGAAGGCCAATGGGAGTGGCAAACAAGTGCTACTAAACAAATCCATATGTATCTCCAGTCATTATTTATTAGAACTTCCTCCCTTCTCAAATTAGCATTGTTGTCCATGGATCGATTTTTTGGATCCAGATCAATTCTGGATCCATAGAATTCTTAGTGATCGATCAATAAGTCTTCCACAATCCATGGATTTCTAAAAACCAAATAGTCAAATAAAAGTAGTTAGTACAACAAAATGAGTAGGGCTTTGTGGTATGCCGTTCCAACTCCAATACAATGGTATTTTCTGATACCATACTATTTTCGGTAGTAAAATACGAGAAATGTTGATAAAAATATATTATTTATTTTTTAGAACGCTATGCTATAATTTACATATAGTCATATTTGTAAAAAAATAGAGAATTCATTATTAGTTTAATAGAAGAGGGTTTGTTCCTGAGATAAAATGGCAACTCATGTCCAACTCGAATTCTAATGATCACTAAAAATAAGTAAAAGAGATAACTTTAGAGATTTACAACATATCTTCATATGCAAAGATAATTGGTATTAATGTCAATACTAACGCCTGTTGCATCCAATTCAGCAGCAGTTTTCTATAATCACTCTAGTAGACCCTTTACAATCGAACAAAAATTTTGAATCCATGACATATTCCCGAGATCCATGGATCACATTTTCATATTCAGATGCATTCCAGATAAATGAATCTCCAGATCAGTGGGCAAGTCTGCCATTTAGCCTCTTGACTGGTTTTTCCATCCTTACTTCACTGTCAATTTGATTAATTACAGACGAATTCCGGAGAAGAGAGGTTAATTCAAAACACAAAATATATAAGTAACTAAACTATTTCAGAATAGTTTAAAAATCCACTTCCAATTTGACAGGCGGTGAAACTATTCTTAAGACGGATTCTACATTGATATTGATGGAATTTTCTGTTTAATACATTTCGTTAATCACCATTGTATTATAAAAGCGTGTCACTATGGAAATCCACTGTACATTCATAGATATATAGGCTATACATACATACATACATATATATATATATATATTAGTTCCTGAAAACTCTAATTCAGTTCAAAGAATTGAAGCTGACTTGAAAAAATTTAATTTAATGTAATCTTAAAGACGTATACAGATGTGATGAATAACGCAATATCAATAAAAGCCCTCAACCACTTGTGATACAAGTAACAAATAACTGGGATCCGGATTTTGCAAGCTATTTGCTAGTTGTAGCAAACTATCAGGTATCGGAATGTTTCTTAGACATGAAACTACATTAGAGAATCACAAAATTCAAAAACAATTACTTAAATACAAGTACGATTTACCTCAATTTGGCATTCCAAAAAGTGATATGAAGCTATATTTTAAAAATGTAATCATTGATACATCTATTGATAACCAACAAAATTTTCTAAATTTTAACAAAGTTGACTATTCAATAACATCAAAAATTCTAGCAACATCCATTTTAATACTAAAGTAGTTTTAGCGAATATTGAAAATTTACAAAATTTTACAGAGATTGCCACTTGATAATTTATAAATTTGATGTGCGCTCTTTCACGGAAACTTGGTTAAGGCCAATATTATTAAATGCAAAGCTTTTTCCTACATTTAATATTATGTTGCTACTCGGACTGTATCGTACAAATGGCATTAGAGGTGGAGTACTTATTGCACTAATATAAAGTCTACCCATAAAAATTTAAGAAAATTTTAAATTTATAAATGGAAGTATAATTTGTTCTTGTGAAGCTTGCCTCTTAATTCTATACATGTACCCTCCACCAAAGTCTAGCCCCTATTTGGTTTTACTGAATAAAAAAACTAGCTTTAGATACCTTCAAAAAGATATTTTATAACTTCATTACACATTAATGGTTCTGTCAAAAACGATATTTTCATTATAGGCGATTTCAATTTACCAAATACTGTTGATAATAAACAGATATATTGAATAAATTAAAAAAAACAAATCTTATTCAAATTATTAATGCACTAACGTTTGTATGCCATAATATTCTTGATTTGGTTCTTACTAGCAGACTTGAAAATAATGTTGTTGAAAATGTTATTGAAAGTTGAGCTCACAAATGGTTACATCACTTTCCCATGTTTGATATTGAAATTTTGAAAAATGAAGAAACTAATGACTACAAAACGGTCAATACTTATTCCTTTGACAATGGAAACTCTAACATTGAAAATTATTTGTTCTCTGAAATTGATCATTGGAAATGACATTGATGCAAAGTTTGAAAAATGGATTCTTCTGTATATAATATAATTGACAGCTACACTCCAAAGAAATGAGTAAAGAGAAAAATTTATGCTAATCAAATTAAATAAGCGCTATGAAAATTTTAACAACTCTGCCACTCTAGACAATATAGTTTTTCTTCAATCATTTCATAACTTTGAACAAAACAATGACTTCAAAATGCATTCGCGCATTGGTAATTACCAATCTACCTAATTCAATTCACGTGAAGATGTTGCAAACAGTGAAAATGAAAAAGCTGAATTATTGAATAGATATTTGGAACAGTTTACACAAAATACGTTAATGAGGAAATAGTTATGGAATTTTATATATATATATATATATATATATATATATATATATATATATATACGCAAGATGAACAAAAATGTTTTCAATATTATTCAAATAGAAAATTATAAAGTGAGAAAGGAGCATTCCACATGAACATCAATCTCAAAGTTCTTTTCAAAATCAAAAAATTATCATGGGAGCTTATTTAAAATGTCTATCACTATTCTAGGTTTGAGTAAAATTTGATTTTTCCACTTTGTTCATTGATAATGATGCCTTAAATTTGTGAAACTCATGATGTAAAAATTTATAACTATATACTTTGTAGGTAGAATAAACATGGTTTTGCGAAAACTAGAAGCTTTTTACTCTATCAGTGAGTGAAATTTAGAATAAAATTAATTTATTCAACAATGACACACAATATTGCTCTCACTTTTGTAACCAATTATTCTAAGAAAGTATTTCCCATCCAAGGCTTTTCTATAAAAACTAATACTTTAAATTTTCACCTTTAGCTTTTCTTGAGATGTCAAAAACACAATTCGTTAATTTTTAGGAGGTTATTTCTTTACTAAATTGAACCTAAAATATGAGTCTCAATTGTATCTATGCATGTGTCACACACAAATATCATTTCTTAAATGTAGCATCAGTTAATATACTAGTTGCAGGAACTAGCTTTTACAGAAATTTTGCACATTAGTAATCATACCATAGTGTCACGTCTTCTATGTTTCCATGACCTGAACTTGCCATCTCATGTCTTCTGCTCTGATCGAAGTGGGGTCTTACTTGGAATATGCGTATAAGTAGTTTCCATAAAATACTAACTATTTTATTTACAACATCAATTAGGTATTGAGTTTCCATAGAGACTGACTCTAGTGATGTGTTCCCATTCTACTCAAAACTCGATAGATAGAATTTTGCTTTAAGATATTGAATTTATATATCATCACAATATTTCTCTTCTTTTTTCAAATGAGTTTTGTCCCTTAACTCCCTGACAATGCCTTACTCGAGCTGTTAGCCACCATGGGCGATGTGGGAGCACATGTAGAGCCCATGTGATAAAAACAAGGTCTGCGCAACAACATAAAATTTAGTTTCACACAGCTTATCATACTTTTAGTCATCGAAGTCAGTACAAACTTTTAGCTTTCAACTTGTTATTTTTAATCTTAGAATTTGTCGTTTATTAAGTCCTACTTAACCCTACTTAGCTACAGTGCCAAAATTTTGTTTTGTTTACGTAAGACCTTATTTTTAAGACTTTCAGTTTACTTAATTAATAAAAATAGCCTTTTTAAAAACAGTCTCTTGACCAAGCTTGAGAGCTATAGAATGCTTACTAAATATCGTTTTGATGTAAGAGTTTACACTTAATTAATTTATGGCAAATAGTTTATGCAGCTGTCTATTATGATTTTTTTACTCAAAATATACTACTTTAAACCGTTTAATCAAGCAATCCCAAATAGCAAGCATTGTCAGATAAGAAATGGTACATTCATAGAATTAATGGTCAATAATGACCATTCACCTGCCAACTATAACCAATAAAACAAAAAGTTTTAAAAATCTTAAATTTCCACAATTTTACAGAGAAATTTTTATATTATATAATATATGCATTAGATTAAAGTTTGATTTCAATTTTTAAAAAGTATTTTTTATCAGTTTCTTATAGTAATTAATGGTCCAACAATGGCCCATTAATGGCATTACTGGATCTATATGCATTTAGCGAACAAATATTAATTATAATGATTTACAATTATGACCGATGAAATTAAATTTTCATAACAAATGAACTTCTTTAACCCTTAGTATTTCATAGTGCAATCTAGTATGCCAGCTCTTTTCTTTCTGAGCAATTTATAATGAATTCTATGGTTTGTAGCAAGGTGTTCCATCTTAAGGATAATAAGCTATACACAATTCCAACTGGTGCCTTTAACTCAATCAAATTATACTAAATTACGAATTACAATTCATAATATAACACTGGCCATAATCAGTGGCAGTGACCCCCACGTGTGCCCCCCCATAATTTCATCTTGAAGAATCAAATTTGTTTTGTTCTGAATTAACTCATTTTCTTGTACCCTAATCTTAACTAAAGTATAGTTACTGAACGTTTTAGATTAAATGGGAAATTTTATTTTTAGCCATTTGACTCGCATTATTATAATAATGAATATTGTGGCGGTATATCGTAATTTTCTTGTCCACCGCTGAGCACTTAAGGACGAAAGTAATCACAGCAAATTAATTATTATGGTTTCAGATGATTGGCTAAAATATTTAACCATTACTAGCTTTGCCTTTAGCAGCTCACTCGATTACATGCATTTAATAAAATTTGGGAGTGAGTATAATTTTAGACTTTTTTAGCTACTGAAACAGTTACTAACAGTAAGCAAGACAAACTCGTACTGTGTCATGCGCACAACACGCAGCCTTGGTTGAACGTATTTATGAGCCTGTAATTGCAAAGGGGGTTTATCAATGCTAGACAAAGGCTGTGGAACATGAACATTAGTTTAATAATGTCTAGGGCCAACAATAAGCATAGTTTTTTAGTCAGCCCTAATAATGGCTGCACATGCTTAGGTGAGGTACGTACTTATTCGCATTTGCCAAGTTATATCCCAATCATGTTATGGAATCTGATATTCAGATGGAAGTGACAACGTGATCAAAGCTTATTGAACGATGTACGACAAAACCAAATCATATTCACGATTTGCTCCATCCGCACAAAAAAGTTTTCAACTCTCTGCATAAATTAATTAAAATTACTCTAACCCTGGCAGGTACATCTCCAGAATGTGATCATTCAGTGTAAAGAAGCAAATATTATATTTGTTGTGAAATCCAATGGAATGACAAGCAGCTGTCAGACTTGTTGGCACTATTATTATATAAAGACAGGGTGAAGGCTGTGGATACTGATACAATTATCGATAAATTTGTTGATATGCGTGGAAAAAGCCATTTCTTCGTTGATAATTTTTGTATTTTGTGTTGAATTATATTTATTTATGAATTATTATATTAGACTTTTCACATATAAATATTTCTAAGCTTTTTCTCAGCTATATATTAAATCCAAATGGGGGGGGAGGGCGTACCTTGCCCCTGCCAATCTATGTTATGCTAAAGTTTTTAAACTTCTCAGGGCGGCAGAGACGAGACATCGATATTTCTTATTTCTAAATAAAAACAATTGCTGGAAAGCAATAATTATGTTTTTCCTTATATATATATACGAGGGGTATTCAAAAAATTCTAAAGCAAATTCTAAAAACCACTTTATTTGGGACATTTACAAACTAAGTTTTCTACATAGCCTCCATCTAATTCATAACACTTCTGTAAGCGATATTTCCACGGAAAAATTCCGCATTGGTAGGATTGTGACGGTTGTCTAGTCAACCAGGTTACAGTTTCCCTCTTTGCAACATCTATGGACTGAAATCTTCTTCCTTCTAAGTGTTCCTTCATTTTTGGAAACAATAAAAAGTCACTAGGAGCTAGATCTGGGCTGTAAGTGTAAGGAGGGTATGAAACGACTTCTCAGCGAAATTCACGTAAAACTTCTCTAACAGACTTGGCAGTCTGCTCTGATGCATTGTCATGATGGAACAAGATTTGATAATGCAGCTTTCTTCTGCGCTTTTTGGCCTATGCAGTCTTCAGCTTTGTTAAAACTTCTTCATAGTAACTTGCAGTAATTGTTCTTTGTCTTTCGAGTAAATCTATTAGGATTATTTAATCCTTATCCCAAAATAGCGTCACCATAATTTTTTTAACTGGCCTTTCTGCTTTGAAATTGATTAGCCCGGCAGATCCTCTTTGGGAGACATTGTTGGGATTGAGTTTTGTTTTCTGGGTCATACTGGTAAATCAATGTTTCATCACCAGTTATGACCCGTTCAAAAAAATTGGCCTCATTTGCTTCAATCCTAGAAAAAAGGGACAATGAGTGATCTGATCTCTGAACAATTTGATCTGGGCGCAACGCCTTAGGGACCCAACGCGAAGACAGCTTGCTCAATTCAAAATCTTCAGTCAGAATTGAGAAAATTGATCCAGTTGAAATACCAATTTCATTGGAAATTTCAAGAACTGTGATTCGTCTGTCCTCCTCAATATGATTTCTCGCATGCTCAAGATTTTGAGCATTCCTTAATGTGGATGGTCTTTGTTCTTTTGGATCGTCTTCAAGCTCTTCCCTACCATCCTTAAATCGCTTGATACAGCTATAAACAAGGGTTCTTTACCGACGAGAGGAGTCCCCATAAACATTGTTCAAAGCTCTAATAATATCGGAAGGTTTCCATTGAAGTTAAAAATGTAATGTTTGCTCGGATCTCAATTTGGTTCATTTTTAGGCCCAAAAAAGTGAGTAATGTTCTACGTAACGTAACTCTCTGAAGAACAAAATTAGAATGAAAAAACTTGTCAAAATATCAAGATCACGATTATACATGATTTTATAGCATTTGTTTTAGAACTTTTTGAATACAACTCGTATATATATATATATTAGTTATATATTAGTATTGTGTGAGAAAAAACTTTGCCTATTAGCTAGAGTTCATTGTGATGATGGTAAAAATGTAGGGGGTCATAGTCTCAGACGTCTAGATTTTTCTCTATCTCCAATTTTATGTTTGTATTTAATCAGATTTAGATCAGTGGAAGCATGTTACATATCAGCATTATAACAATGAAGAAATTTGGTGTTTTTAAATAAATACTTCATCAAAAATTATTGGGTGTCATTTGCAGCTTTTTAAATTAATTTTATTTGCAGCTAATGTGTTGGCCTCACTCGCGTAAATGTGCTCATTAAAGATAACAAAATAAATGAATCGTTAGCTTTGACGCTTGTGATGGGAAGTGCAAAGATGACTCAGCACGTGGTGCCACAACTCTCTCCGTTGTCTCATTATTTTACTTTCACTGATACTTTTGAAAATTAATGGCGCACCGATCGTGTCTTACAGATCCAAATAAATTTTGCTATATATGTGTAGAGTTCATTTTCAGGGGTGTCGATGTCCGCATTTCAGCTCTGATAGGACAAAGATATTTAGCCTATTTCAAAATGGCTCTTGGAGACCAGTACAAAGCTTTCGCTCCTCATGTTATATGCAAAGGCTGTAATTCCAACTTGTCTTAATGGAAGAAGGCAAATTGAAAAGACTGACATTTTCTACACCAATGTCATGGTGGGAACAAGCAGATCATTTGAATGACTGCTACTTTTGCATGGTGAAGGTGTTAAGATACAGCAGAAAAACAGCTAAATATATTCAATATCCCAACTTAGCTTCCACTATTAGACCTCTTCCTTTCACAGACTGCGATGAAATTCCTGGTCCAAGCAAATCTTCTCTGGAAATGGAAAGCGATTCGACGGTAGAGTTTGCTTATAGATCAGAAAGTGATGCCGAATAATCGGGATCTTCAAATGAACCTACAGAGATTGATCAGTCACAGCGTGATGCTCTCATTAGGAGTCTGCATCTTTCTAAAGATGATTCATACATCATGTCCAGGATGCTTAAAACTTATGGCGTTCTAAAGCCAGATACCTGAATTACAGTGTACATGCACCACGAAGAAAAATATGTTCCATACTTTTCTTTCAATGAAACATGCAAAATGACATCAACGGTTTGTTTCAGGCACTTGGAATAAATTCAGACATAAGGACCGATTCGTGACTATTTCTTGATGGCTCAAAGTCTAGAATGGAAGGAGTCTTACTTCATACAGCCAACCAGTTTCCTGCAGTTCCATTGGCCTATTCTAGAGACAGAAAAAGAAAGCTATGAAGTGATCAAATCTATGTTGCAACTGATTCATTACCAGAGATATCAATGAAATGCTGGAGGTGATTTAAAATTTATTGCCTTATTGACCGGGCTTCGACTAGGCTATGTAAAACATGGGTGCTTTTGTGTCTATGGGATAGCCAATCTCGATCCCAACATTATGTTCGATCAGATTGGCCATTAAGGAACGCATTTGTCATTGGTGAAAAAAATATTAAGCAAACGCTATTGGTCCAAAAAGAACGTATATTGCTTCCACCTCTGCATATTTTACTTAGAGTTGTGAAAAACTTCATCAAAGTATTAAAAGATAATAATGAAGCTAAAAAAGTATTGCATGAATTCTTTCCACGATTGTCAAGTGCAAAACTAAGTGAACGCTTCTATCAGGTCATCTCGGTTATCAAAATCAGATGCAGTGGTAAAGCAGATGAGCAAATGCTCGCTGATTTTTGTTTCCAACACATTTTCTCATATTTCATTTATACAAGTTGTTTGTGCATAAAATCTACACCTTTTACCATTCAATTTAAAAACTAACGCATTCAAATTAAAAATTACTGCATTCAAATTAAAACATAACGCATTCAAATTAAAACATAACGCAGTCAATTTAAAATATAAGCTATTCAAATTAAGAATTAACGCATTCAAATTAAAACATAAGTCATGTAATTTTTGATAATATCAAACTATGACATTATTAAAAAATGAAACTAAGAAACAAAAAAACTAGAAATTAATACAATATTCACGTTATTTTCCATACAGTAAATCATCTTCAGCCATAATAATGTGTGACAAGTTCTTGTTATCACATTTTTATTGTAACAATTTTTTTAATCATAAAACGTGATGATTTAATGAAAAGTAATACATAGAACCATTCCATAAATTTCCAATATATATGCTCTCTATATATTTGCATTATGCAAAAGTTACATTTAGTTTTTCAAAAACAAAAAAAATATTCGCAAAACTCAATACCAAAATATGATATAGAGATATCGCAATGTGATAAAAAATTAAATGATATGAGCTTGATTTATATGATAAAAAGCAACGTAGTTTCTTGAATAAATTATACGTGTGATATTATTTGTACATATACATGTTGTATATACGGTATTTTTATGTTCACTTTATGTAGTTGTAGACTTTCCGCGTCTGCTTAAAGAAAATATAAAATGCAGAATAAAATGACAATGGCTTAAATATGTTCTTCTTTTTCATATCATGAATTTCATCTACAGTTCAATGAACTTTGATTACATTCGTCGTAACTTCATTGTTACGACAAATACGCAATGCGTATTTGTGTACGTTATGAATTTTACACATTAGCTTCTAAATTAATGGTTAATGAAATTACCATTATTAAAATAAGATGGCTTTCGCAATCAAAAGCACACGACAATTAAAAATTGCAAAAAGTGAACAACAAAAACATTTTTATTTAAAATCAAATATATATAAAGTATAAACTGCCACAATTTAAGCAAATTCTGGTAAAAATGTACAATAAAAAACATTATTATGTAGAATACTATATATAAACAACTACAACAGAAGAGTCAGAGCAAATTTATTGCGCAATATATATATAAAATATACAAACTACCACATGACAAAAAAACAAAAAAAATAAAACAAACAAATCACTACAATTTAATATGTACAATACATAATAATATAATCAATATTTGAGTGAATGTTTGTATAAGTGCTCAATGTTGGATATATGTTTCGAATGCATGAAGTGTATTACTGTCCCCTAATGTATCCTGTTTTATTAGAAGAAATTGTTTCAATTTTTTCTGAACTTTTTATAGTTTTTTTCTATTCGCGTTTCAGAATCTAAATTATTCCACAATTATAGTCATATAGTCATTAAGGAAAAGGAGAGATGTTTGTAGGGATTTGAATTTAAATAGATAGATAGCATATGAATTTGATAGAATGCAGATAATATTTTATATTTATTATGATATACTGATGCTTCGTCATGGTTTTGTGCAAAATTTAGAGTTTTTATACACCAATAAAATGTCTTTGATAGGAGCATACGATGTTTCGAATTTAGGTTAGTTAAAAGAAAAGAACAGTATTGAAAATGAGACAAACAGAAAGCATGTATCAGTTGTTTATGATAATTGCTTGATATTACATTGCGTAAGTGATAAAGATATCTAATGCCTGCAGTCATTTTTTGAATCTTATTCAGCAGAAATTTTTCAAATGTTAATTCATTATCTATCTCCACTCCTAAATAGCTGACTGATTCACTTTGTTATATTGACTCATTATTTATCTTTAGTTCTATATCATTTATTAGCTTTCTTTGTGCCTTTGGGGGAAAAATTATAAATTGAGTTTTTTCAATATTGTTGTTTAATTTTTCTATATCTGTTTGGAGGTTTTTTGTAGCATCGAAATGATTTTTTTACGGTACTTATTAGGCATGAGTCGTCAGCATATTGGTAAATGTCGCTGTGTTTAACATGTTTTATTATATCATTTACAAAAATTGCAAATAAAATAGGGCCAAATACAGTACCTTGGGGCACCCCACGGTCAGTCGAAACTTAATTTGATTTTTTACAGTTTAATATTACCCACTGCTGTCTATTTTTTAAGAAGTTCATGAATAAATTAATTGAGCTAACACCAAAATTATAATTTATAAGTTTGTCTTGCAAGATATCGAAATTCATTGAATTGAATGCCTTACTTAAATCTAGTAATGCTACACAACTGCAGTTATTATGAGATATATTAGACAAAATGATGTTAAAAATTTACGTAAAAAACGTTTTTATTTATGATGAAGGATATACATTAATTATATTTAATTTATCCATTTTAAAAATTTTCAACAAAATAAAATTTATTACGTCTTCTTAAAAATATATTTATAAAACTTAGAATAATATCGCAAAAAGAGTTAAGACCCTTTCTATGATGATCAAACATGTGAAATGTTAGAGATTATTTATAAAAAAAACCCACCAAAAAGTTTGAATTCTTTCAGCATAGTTCTCTTTATTTCAACAATGTGAAATTCTATTATATTGATGTGTACAAACTTACTCTTTTTCGCAGACAGGGTCAACATTACATAGCTTTTTTTATCAATATCCCATTGTTCAAATGTTAAATGTTGCCAATCATAAAAATTGTTATCTACAAAATTAATAAACAGTCTATCTCAAACTATATAAACACAAAATAAAAACAAATTTATAAATTATCACTATTAAATAAAATATTTTCAAGTCACATGAAACTAGAATTTTTTTCAAAATTCTGAAAAATATCTCCATTATATCACAAAGTGTTTTTCCCAATTTATGCAATTATGTAAATGATAATTGTTACATACCTAAAATGTTAGTAAAGTAAAGTGATTTATGAATCAACAACACTTGTGCAAAGATAAAATGAAGTAAATACTTCAAGGCAGTTTTCTCATTGAATTCAAGTATAAGATATACATCTCACAAAATGCAATCAGCATAGCATTAGAGAGAATCCCAATATATTTTGGATTTACAAACATTTTTTGACCATTTGAGAGTCTAAAATATGTATTTTTATTACTTGATTTAGTTCCAGAGTTCAATGTATTGATAAGGATTTCAATACCTCTGACATTATTGATTTACTATGGTTTCATTAGTACTTCTTTAATGCATGATTGTATCCTGAGCAATTATACTACATATACATATATTGTACCTTTAGTGTCTTGATTGCTGAGAATTCTAATACATTTGTTTGCTGTACCAACTCACTTATATGGGTAACCCTGACACTCAAAGTTAATCAAAGGATCACTCTACTGACACTAAGCTTGTCTCAGCATATTAGATTGTATCACACATTGTCTCATGATTCTTGAGCAGAATGTCGCACCAGCTGTTAATCCGCACCACAATCCAGGTCCTTTGCAGCCTACTCAGTCTGCTGTTGTCCTGCTTTCTTCTCTTCTGGAGGACGAAAGATTTACTAATCAGCAGCTTACTATTGTCACTGACCAGATTACTAAGGCTATCTCTAGATCCTGGCTCCTCAGCAACTAACTTTCATAATTTCTTCAGGAAGATCACTCATTTATATATAGAAGATTTCCACAATTTACTCTTTAAATTCATACAATGTGCAGCATTAAGAATGAACATGCCTATGATGCAGATCAATTGAGTCAATGTCTTGTCCAGTGTCACCCTCTCAGCTCAAGCAATTAATGGGAAACCAGCAACCTTCACAACATTCAGTTCACTCCTTTTACAATTTGAAGTCTTTGCAATCCTTTAACTTCTCTGGTCAAATATTAGATGAACAACAGTTAGCAGAGTTCTTACTTACTCCACAGTGTCAGGACAGACTCTCAATGATTGGTGATTCACAAGGAATTGTGTATGAAGAACCATTGCAGCCAGATCCTCACTATGAATTGATTGCTGGCAATATCAAATGGAATAAAAACCTTCAATATTACAGCATCATTACATTCTTTTGAACCAACTGTTTTTAAGTGCTCCATACCACTGAAGTCTGACCTTCACTATCTCCATGCAGATCATATCCTGCAAATATTAACACAAACATAAGTTATCCAGAGAGTGCCCTCCAGATCACCTTTTCAAGCTAGAGCCTTTGTTTTGCCAAAATTTCAAGTACATTTGCATATGGTGGTAGATTATTCATTCCTTACTCTGTATACAACACCCATTAAGTTCCATCTTCTTTTAGTACTCAAATTGATGAAAAACCAGTCTCCTCCTCCTCCTCCATTCACTCTTTTGTAGTTCAACCTCAAATCTGCCTTCTATCATCTTCCAGTTACAAAACCTCACAGGTATAAAATTGTCTTTTTAGTACACAACAGAAAGCAATATCAATTCATGAAGGCACCTATGGGTTTGTCATGCTCAGTTACAGCATGCCAATTTCTAGCCAATGCTCTACTCTACCTGTTTAATCAATTACAAATAATTTTATGGAATGACATTGATAATATTTTCATCTGTGTTCCTGTACATCTCTTTACTATGGTAAAATGTTGGCAGAAGCTACTGGAATCACTTAATATTTCTTTTGTACACATCCACTCATCTCAAGGCATACACTTGATGGACTACCTCAGCTATAATATTAATACTTTAACAGCAACTATATCAGCAATGCAGCAACATCAATTTCTTTTTTGAATTTTGGCAGAAGTTAACAATGCATCCCTCTCACTCAAGCAGTGCTTGGACATTTATCATTCTCAATGTTGCACATACATATTGATCTTCCTTAAGAAATTATGAAAGTTAGTCACTGAGGAACCAGGAATGCAAAAATCCATGGCAGCTATGTAGACATCTTCCAACAGAGGAACTATAAATTGTTGAGGAACTGGTGAACAGATTGCTTTTATACAATAACATATGGTACTGGTTCCTGATGTTCTCATTGCTAAAATGTGAGCCCAGGTCTTTTACTAATTTATTGTAGTCAATTTTTGATTCCAAATTCGAATTCATGTAAACACTTACCACTTTTTCTTTTAAGAAAAGTGGCAGTTGAGCACAATCATTTTGCTTGGTGCCTCCTTGCTGTGAAACATATATTTCAAAAATCACAATCCATTCAGGAAACATTTGAGCAGTAGTGCTGATTTTTCCTGTAAAGCAAAGAGGTGGTTAGTTTATCTTTAGATCTGTTCTCATTGAATAATCTGGTAACATTGACTATCTTTTATTAATATTAGTGTCAAAAGCTTGTTGGGGTGTTGGCTCATCTAGGGCTGTGATTTTAATAGGTGATTGACTTAGCCCTTCTGGTTTGTGTGCCAGTTTTCATATTAAATGTTTCAAAATCATAGAAAGATTTTTGAATTAAAATCTGACCTTGGCAAGTTTTTAAGGCATAGAATTAGAGAGAATCACAATATATTTTGGATTTACAAACATTTCTTCACCATTTGAGAGTGTAAAATATGTATTTTTATTATTTGATTTAGTTCCAGAGTTCAATGTATAGCTAATACATCTGACATTTTTGATTTGCAATGGTTTTATTAATACATGCTTTAACACATTATTAACACATAATTTTCATTTGCATAGCATTTTGACTTTGAATACACTCCCACTTTGCACTTCTAAATGTATAGATCTAGAAATACTATTTGAAAAAAGGACTAATAATAAAAAATATGTGAAAGAGGAAATTAACTTTAAATTTTCTAATGGTCTAAGTTTTGTATCTTTTGGATTTACTTTCTCCATGATTGATGGGTAATTAGAAATAATTCCCCTTTAAAAATATAATTTCCACAACTCTATTACAAATCTTTGTTAAAAAATATTAAATGTGTACAATCATTATAAAATTTTTTTAATATATTGTAATCACATAAAACAAAGTTAGTAATATTAATTTATTAAAATGTAAAAATAGCTTACAATCTTGAATAAAATGAAAATTTCATGACAGTACTAGTATAAACTTTCAAAAATAAGAAAGAAAAATGTACATACACTTAAATTTGACTATTTCTTATTGTATATTCAGATTTTATTTCCATGTTTTAAAGTATGAATGGTTTTGTTTTATGTGTTTATATTTAATATCACACATAAATACACATTTTAAGGCATTCTACAAATTAAATATGTAATTGAAAGATAAACTTTACTATTTTCTGAAAACTACACAATATATAGAATAAAAATCAATAAACAGTAAATACTATAACAAAAAAGCTTATGTTTAAAATTTGTCTATCAATTTAATTACAAACTGTACAGAGAGACCTTTTTTTATTAATGAAAGTCTATAAACTCAATAAACACTTTAAGACAAAAGCTTATACATGAAATTTATGTACAAATGCAACTCACCTTGTTAATACAAAATGATGGTGACAAGTAATGTTTTTATTCTCTTAAGTTAGTACATCCATTTTAAAAGGTTTATTTCATACAAATAAGGTCAGCTATGTTTAACAATAAATGGAACAATTTGCAAAGATACTCAATGTTAAGACCTTTATTAAATGTTTAAGGCAACTGCCTGCATATTGTAGAGTCGCTCGGGGAATTTTGTGCTTTTTATATCTTTTGATTTCGATTTAAATCCACTGTATTTTGACGTCACTATGACGTTTCTAGTTATTTTCGAGATTAGTTTTGTTGCTACTAGTTTTGTGTCCCCTCGTCGGTGCTTTTGTTTTGCTCAAATTTAATTTANCTAAACATAAAGATTAATTAAGTTCCCAATCTTGGGTATTTAAGTGGTCTAAATACCCTTGGTCCCTAACTCTATGTCTAGGCAAAATATGAGTAGCAGTAATGTTGCTACTATTACCAAGGTTAACATCATAATCTACCTTAGAGAGGTTGTCTTCTTCACCCTCAGTGAGGTTAGTATAACTCTCAAGTTTATTCACTCTGTCATCTACAAGTGAAAATTCACTATTATGTAGAGTTGCTCGGGGAATTTTGTGCTTTTTATATCTTTTGATTTCGATTTAATTCCACTGTATTTTGACGTCACTATGACGTTTCAAGTCATTTTCGAGATTAGTTTTGTTGCTACTAGTTTTGTGTCCCCTCGTCGGTGCTTTTGTTTTGCTCAAATTTAATTTACGAGGGAAAATGATTACGAGCATGTTAAACTACGTTGAATATCAATTATTGTAAACAAAGGCAGGTAAAACTGAATCTTTTTGTATATAAACTGAGAAAACTGTAGCGAATGTTCAATAGACTTTGTCTACTCTTAACTGCCATTCTTACCGTTGTATCTTTTATTTATCTATTATTTAAATGAAATCTATTGCTTAAGACCAGCAACAATTCGGGAGTGCTTTCATTAGCACGGGGCGACAAGTTGCTTCTGGGGATCTTTCGACTTCCCAGTCCGAATTGTGGTTCATTAAGTTATGTATATGGTTACGTATAAGGAAATAATAAATCTCTCGTTCGTATTTCAACACGTACAGGCACTTATAAAACCTTACACTGTGATGATACCATGCCGTTGGCTAGCACGAATATCTGGCAATTACAGATTATTTAATAGTGAGCTGAGA
>CABFPE010000024.1:390370-407443 GCA_900660155.1 Hofstenia miamia
GCAATAGCTGAAAATGAGAAGTTAGCTATAGCTTCTATTGGATAGGTGTTATCGACAGAACAGTTATAAAAGACAGTAGCACTGATAGTGCCATTTATAGTGGTGAAGCGGCTTCTTCTGGCGAGGAAAATAGTATAGCACTTCATAATATAAGGATTTATGGGAAGATTCAATCTAGATAGACCGTCAATAATTGCTGTGTGACTAACCGTGTCAAATGCCTTAGACATGTCAAGCATAATTACTCGGCAATAGTCATGGCTACTTCTGAATTTCTAGATCTGATGCAGGATCTTTCTCAGTGCGCACGCTGTTGAACTTTGTTTACGAAAACCAAACTGCAAAGAACTTAATGATCTGTGATTAGAGTAAGAAACAAATTTGTCATATATCATTCTTTTAAAGACCCAAGAAAGAATAGGCGTGAGTGATATTAACAGCAAATCCTGTGGCTCCTTAGGGTTGGCTTTCTTAGGAATAGATCTAATGCTAGCGATTTTCCATGCATCATGAAACACATCACATTAAAGTGAAATGTTGAACAACGAACACGCAGTATCAGCAAGGAATGTAGCACCGTATTTAAAAGCCCAGAATTTCAAACCATTCATTAGAAGAAAAGAAGAAGAAATAACTATATTCAGAAATTGTTTGAACAATAACTATTACGGATAACCATTCGCAAAGTGTCAAGAAAGGAAATACAGACAAAATAATAAAAACAAGAAATATATACAGATAATAATGATAACTAATTTGGGTTATGGCGATGTCAGTTTCTATTAATACAGTAATCAGCATTGTATAATTTATAACCTTGCCATTTCAGTATTTTTATAATAAAAGAGCAAAAGTATTTTTTAATATCAATCCTAAAGTTTTTTAAAGGATTTACTTGTTTGATTTGTTTTGGTAATTTATTCCACGTATTTATAGATGTGTTTAGAAGAGTTTTTCATTTTTCGCTTCTTATACCAAATTGGTTCAATAAATGCGTTCTTTTGTTTTGCTTATTCTTTCGGAAGGAAACTCATTTTTGTTAGATGGAAAAGTGTTATTAATTATTTTAAAGAATGTCTTTAGGACATTAACATAGATATAACATTGCGGATGTAGAAATAATTTTGAGATTTTTCTGTATTCACGATTCTTATTAAAGCTAATTTTCTTGATTCGATTCAGATAGCGATAATCTTTATGATGATAAAAATAAGGAATGTCACGCCAATCAGACGTGAGTGAAGAGTTATAAATGAAAAAATTAAACATATAATTGAAAATACTAAAATGAACAAATTTTTGTATCAACTGCACTTTTTAACACTAACATCAACTTGTGATGGCATCAAAAGTGTGTCCACTGCTTGAAAAGGTTCTTAATGGGCAGTTTTAATAATACATATGTTTATGATCACATAAAAATGCTACGAACTTATGCAGCATTCCCCTCGCAAACATTAAAATAAAACCCAGTGTATTGTCTAAGTAATTTAAAGTTTATGCTGAGACACCTAAAGTATAAATTGTCTTAGTAAAACAATTTTTAAGTTAATTGTAACTATTGTTACAGTGGATTTACTTTTTAATGTATAATTAGTCAATTAGTAAATTGAATATAATAGTTGATATATCTTAATGTACGAGAATGCATACTTATTAATACAATTTTGAACAATTCTAGACCAGTTGTTCAGAAACTTCAGATCCAATCTAAAAAAGATTAATTTACTTTGACTGTTTGCATGCGTTTATGCAAGTAATTAGAAATGTGAACCATACAGTACTTAAAATAACTTATAAATTTAACTTTTTGTTGTAAGATTCCATGATCAACGCTTTCGAGAGGTCTAAGCAAGCAATTGCTGAGCATTCATTATCATTTTTGGTTCTTCTCAGTTTTTCAGTACCTTGAATTAAAACGTCCTTAGTAGAAACACATTTGCGAAAACCATATTGTCCTTATGAATAAAGATCATTTTTGCAAAGATGGTGATAAGCTTTTGAAAATATTACATTTACTCTAGATGACGCAAATCTTTGTCAAGAGCTACATTCTCCCAAAGTTGGTGGTATGTGGTTGTCTAGCACTGCACTAAAACGCGGTCGGTTTTTTTCCACTCAGTTTGCATCTAAGAGTCTGGTATGTTCTTTGAAGTTGTTTTGCAGCATGACTCGCTATTTGATTGAAGACAATCAAGGTTTGACGAGGAATCCTCCAAATTTATTCTAGAATTTTTATGCTTGGTACAAGTCAAAATCAAGCAAAAATATGTGAACTGAAGACATTAGAATCCCATCTGATGACTATTTCATGTGAGGCAGCTTTCTGCTTGAAATTGTTTGTTGCCCTCCTGAACAAAGAATGATATACTATTTAATAAGAAACTCAAAAAATATTTTAATCCTCTATCCAGTTGGAAATTTGCAATTTCAGTTAAATCCATGTGTAATTTCTATATTTATAAATTTTGACCAAAAACTTATTGCTTTGCTTACCACCTTGGCATACTGAACACATCATTCGGGATCTACTGAAAACTTAAAATTGAAATGGGATTTCTTACCTGTTATAAATAGGGTTATTGTTTTTCAAAAAATGCAAAAATCGGTATTTTTAAAAATAATTTCCTGACTTAAATTAGAAAAGGAATAGAAGACACGTCCATACTCAGAATTGGACAGTCAGCGATGCAATTATTTTGAATGATTTTAGTCTGATGTTAGCTGTGAAATTCATTTAACATAGTAAAGTAGCAAATTTGCAACACCGGGGGATGAGATATCATAATGCATATCAGATCAATATTCATTATTTGTAATTTTTTAAATGAATTCTAGCATAGATGAGCTGTAAATGCAAAGACGTACCCAAATAAATGTAGGGACCATACAATTATTTCGCATGCAGAATATAATATCAATCAATCTTAACAGTGTATATTTACAAAGCTTTCCTATCCACTGGATTTGAATGACAATGTATTGATAAGGGCTTATTCTGTCATTTTAACATTTTCCAACAATTTTATGAACAGTCAATTTAAAACTTTCGTAACTAATGAGCGGAATTGCAAATATGAAATATTTACACACTCAATTCGAGATTGAATATGTCTATTGTCCCATAAATACACGAAAAACAATTTTTTTCAATGTTTTCTGTGCTTGGTACTACAGATTTAAAGTAGTTGCCTTCAATTCGTAGTTATTCATAAGCATCAAATAAATGTGTCCAATTTTAGGACATTTTGTGAAAGAATGCTGAAAGAACTACATCATAAAGGAAAGGTCTAAAATTTTTGCAAGCTTACTCTAGTGAAATATACATATATACTTATCTATTTTTTCATTGTTTTACGTAATTCATCCATATTAATGTTTATTACTAGCAGCACGGTTATTTATCAAATTGCTTAAATATATTTCAAAATTTGGGCGTACAGCTTTTCTAAAATGTTTTAAATTCAAATAGATAACTTTAATCTAAAATTAAATTTCCAGCAAATTGCTGAAAAATATTATATTGAGAAGATTAATGTTTTATTAAAACTATATTTACCAAGTAGTCAAAACATGAAACGCACAATATCTATGGGAATTACTTAATTTTAATTCCTATTTATTCAAAGATTAAAAAAATTGAAAAATAATTAAGCAGGATATAAAAACTGTTAAATTTCGAACACGATTATTCTTGGCTAAATTCTAGTTAAGAGTATTTCCAAGCTCAATAATTAGTCGATTGCGCTTGAACTTCAAAGTTTACAATACAAGTACTTTTCCAAATTTTTGGCAAGATCGGTTTGTATGGCACGATAATAATTACTTCAATATGCAAGAAGTGAGCTACAATGTGATATTTTTGTAAGTATTTTGAGTTAAAAATCCAATATTTCATATTTAGGCTGAACGTACAATTCCCAACAACTACTGAAAATTAAATAAATTACCGAAATTCCACACGAGCACTGACAATGATGAGTTCAAGGAAAAAAATAAATCTAAAGCGTTTAAAATAAAACAATTTTTTCAAAGTACAAAACTAAATAAAATTCATAATTCTAAATTATCTTATTCGTGATTTTCCCGATGTTTTCAATCGAACATTCTACAATGTCCCCCTTTTTAAGAAATTCTGGTGGATTTCGGAAAACTCCAACGCCACTCGGTGTGCCAGTAAGAATGACATCTCCAGGAAGAAGAGTACAAAATTTAGAAATGTGTGATATAATGTAGGCAACGCTAAAGATCATATTCGAAGTATTCCCATCCTGCTTTTTCGCACCTAAATTGAAATACAACATTTACACCCACAATTTTGGAGCTAATAATAAAAAGCAATAAAATTATGTAGAAATAAATATAATTATATCCGACAATATTCCTAAATCGTGATGTTTACATATGAAAGAGTTGAAAAAAACACGTTTTTGAATATGTAAGATATTTCCAGCAGTAGCACAAAATAGATTTAATAGCTTTCAAATCAGGGGATAAATACCATAGCCATAGAGGGCTACCCATATTTTGATGAAAATTGAATTTATAGCAGCAAAACATTTTAGGCTACATTCATGGTAAAAAATATTCGGTCACCTAAAAAACGTTGAATATATCTAAAAATAACCACAAATTAATGCGAATTAAAAATACAACAGAAGTGATATTGCTTCAATAAAATGTTTAAAATAAAAATTGTACGATATTTATTATCTTGATCAAATATTTGTGACATTCATAAATTTAATCTTTATAAATATTCGGTCAATACTTTACTTTTGCTAAATGTTTGCGTTTTTTTGAAATCAATAATAAAGTGAGCACTTTTCAATACCGATGTGGAAACATTCGTGTCTAGTTGTTAAGTGGAAATGGGTAAAACACGTCATTGGAAATGAGAAATCTGATTGCTAAGCATTCTGAAAATGGATGTTCAAAAAGGCAGATATCATTCATTTTGCATATCCCACAAAGTGTTCTTTCTCATATTCTGTGTACGTATAAGATAGAAGGTTGTATTTCTGCCCTAAATCAACCAGGAAAATCACTAAAACATCAGAAGCTTCACAGAAAAGGCTAATTTCACTATCAAATCGCAAGCCACAGTTAACTTTCCATCAACTGAAAGCCAAATGGGCTGATAGGAATTGCGTTTCTGCGCAAACTGTTTGTCGAATTTTGTCTGCAAGAGGACTGCATGGTAGATTAGCTTCGAAAAACTGCATCTAATTAAACAAATTTAATGAAGTCGTTATAAATTATTCAACACTCATTGTGACTGGAGTTCGATTATCTTAATTGATGAATATCGAATTGAGATTGGCTGCCCGCTGCAAGCATTACACATGACTAGAAATTTGAACAAATTTTTTCGGAAAAATAGAACCTTAGGCTTTTAAACAATAGCTTAAAATTTTAAATAAATTTTTCATTGTACATAAAGAGTGTATTGTTTGAAATTCAAGGATCTTCATCAGAACATACCAAATTCGGTGAACTCGTCTCATGAAGATATTGATGATGAAAAAACGCATTCAATGCTAAGGAAAGTGATCCAAAAAGGATGATCTAAAATTGTGTGAACTAAGGCGTTAACCAGAGGCAAATTAGGTGCTTGTTTGACCCAGCGTTGTAATCAGAACACAATGAGTGTAGTTAAAATATAAATTCACGAAATTGTTAACGCTATTTTGGAGTATCCTTTTTGAGCCCCTTCTTTAATTGATTATTCTTCACAATATCAATAGGAACAAGAGCCTTACATTTAGTTCTTCACAATCAACCGAATTAAGATGACAAGAAATGACAATATAATTTGGTATTTGTGAAAAAATCGACTATCGAAAGTTCATTAGTTTCGAATTCAACTGTTACTGGTAAATCACATCCACATATTGGGTTGTGACAAATTCAGCTGTCTACCTGTGTGGAACGATTTTTCTTTCAAATTATCGTGTAATACCATAAATTCATTGTCTAATAAATTCAGCGAAATTGTTTATCTTTTCTTGCAGAAAAACTTACACAAAGTCAGCAAAACTTTCTACAGATGGATGAACTCATATAACAAAAATTATGTTGACAAGCAGCGCTGCAGTTTTATAGCTGAGTTTTATTAGTTTTCGCATATTACAAAATAAGTTTATGGAGGAAAATAACGAGCTTTCACAAACAGGGTGATGGTCTCATAAGTAATTCATACCAACGGATACATTAAAATACAAATTTAAAAACCAACCGTTAATATGACAAGAGAGACGAAGTGCTTGTGGATCTGAAATTTCAGATTTGGCTACAACCCCAGGACCAATGGGACAGAAGTTGTCCATTGATTTACCTAACAACCACTGGCGACCGTTCTTCTTCTGCCAATCGCGAGCAGTAACATCACATGCAACAGTGTAGCCGACTATATGATTCAAAGATTCAGATTCCTCAATATCCTAGAGTATCACTACCATACAAAAATTAAACACCACATACTATATAATAGACAAAACTATTTCGAATTAAGTTTAAAAAATGCAAATACATTTATTATCTTGTGATTATGCGCAAAAAATTCTGTCAAAAACTTGAAAGTGATTTTCACTCAAATTTTTTATTTAATGTAAGAAAATTGTGTCTATTCGATAAATACTTCAATTCACGCTTAGGATTGATTAAATCAAATAATGAAGCCATTACCAACCGTAAAAGTTTTATTGCATATAAAGAACTGCTATCGAAGTGGATCCAGTCACTATTCGCTATAAAAACAATGTTTAATATAGTCTGCAAGTCAAAACGAACGTTAACTTACGCCCACTAAAAACCGTGATTTGAAAATTGAAGCCGTCGTCGGCCATGCCGCAAGTTAAGGCCTTAGCCGCCTATTAGCAGCTTACAATATTATAAAAATATTTCAAACGGTCACAAATTCAATAAAAATATCGTCTTAATTTTTTGCTTTGATACTAAAAATTCAGACACGAATCCTCAAATTTAGTGATTTTATGAATTTCTTAAGTGAATAGTAATTTCACAAATTTACTGAAATTTTCGGGACTCCATGAAATCGGTAATTACACAATCTTTCTGCAACATATATGTAAATATATATTTCTACAGAAAGAATGAACAAAATTTTGCATCGATTCTTTGAAATATTCAATACGTTGAAATCAAAACCAATAACAGCTCTAATAAGCTCACCTTTCCTTGTTTTCCGATAACCACTGCTAATTCAACTTCATAATCAAGTTGCTCGGTGATTGTTGGATATTTGACATTGCTACAATCTCCTATGAGTGTGGATGGAAATTTGTTAAAAATAACCGGCAAAGTTGGAAGTTCAAAGTTTTGCTCTTCACAGTGATCGCGATAATTGAGGCCGACGCACAAAACCTAAATTGAAATAGCCAATAAAACCAGTGTTATACATTTAAATTGACAAACACATTAAATAAAATGAAAAAAAAACCATTATAAGTTAAAGAACTTGTTAAACAAAAAAAATTCAAGTAAACCAGCAATTTGTCTACAACTAGTCTATCACGCAGAATAGTTTTTTAAGAAATTATTATTAGTGGACAACATAAAATAAGATGGACAATAAACAGAGCTTTTTCTTCCTTGAAACCATAGGACCGAAGCGAAATTTTCATGCAGCTCAGTAACAGCTTTTTCGCATAACAGAAAAATAGTATAACACTTTAGAGAGAGTATAACACTCACAAGAGAGAAATTAAAAAAATTATTAGGGTTAACTGGGATAAAAAGAGGATTACCATTTAATACAAAAACAATCGACCCTGCCGGCACCGTCTGGTAAAAATTGGGATATAATCGAGGTTACAATCAAAAAGACTGAATAGGATCAAATAGAAACGCAGTTTTGTGGCAATCATTTTATTATCAAATTGTGTGGATTTTTGGTAGTTTTTAGCCCAAATGAAAAAACCATTCTGCGAGAGGCGCTTTATTATATGCATACAAGTAGATATCATAACAGAAAGAAACTCTTGCAGATTGGGAAACAATATTTTGACCGATGCAATATACGCTAATGAAGCAATCACAGTACACAATTTCAAATCAATATTTGAAGTGGGTTGCAAGTACAAATTAGAGCCAAATGCTTATTACATACTGCACAATCAGTTAGGGACACTATAATTCTAGTGTAACTTACTTTTGTTTAAAAATAACAATTTATAAGAAAAGCTGCAATTTCAAGTGGATAGCTTGTTAAAATATAATGAACGAAAACATCCAAACAATTCATGAAATTGGAATTAGAAACCTCTGCTTCACACAATACTTGCTTCAGCATGTCATACTTGCTTTAGCAATTCAGAAACCTGGAAATAATCTTCAATTTTTTGTGCTCCTTTGAAAATTCATTTTGTAATTTCCCACATTTTTGTATTAATTATCAAAAACTGACCGATTCTAGGAATGCTACATTTCAAAACGAAAAGTTGCGAAGAATAACTAAAACCTATGTAATTAAAAAAGTTACGTTACCTTGTCTGGTGTAGTTATAGGAGGAAGTAAGGTGACAGCTTTGCGTGGGTATCGCTCATTAGGGTGAACAAAGCTTTCTGAAAACTGCATACAATCGGCAATGTGAGACACGCCGGACATCGCTGAAACTACATTTTGCCGAAGCACTCCCCACTTGGCAACATTAGAAGTTGGAGTTAAGAATCTCACAAATGCCGACATACTAAAATACCACACAAAAAATAGCTAAACAAACGCTTTAGAGATTAAATTTCACTATAGTATCAAACTACGAAAAGTTTCTCAACAATGCATGCAACTCCACAACTTTCGAATTCACAGTTTAATACGTTAATGAACGAAAAAAACACTGCGAAAAACATAAATTAAATGAACATTTCAATTAATCTATATTTATAGAAGTGTCCCATTAAAAACAAATTAATAACATTCCACGAGAATATATTCAAGCACTGGAGGTCGAAAGGCAACGATGCATTATTCCAAAATAACTGTTGTGTATTTGATACAGGATGCTCATTTCGGTTAATGTTTCGGATTATTGACAATATTAAATATATTAATTTCGAAAATGCTCTTTCAGAAATCATTTAAACATTCTCATATGAAATATTAAGTGCTCCAAAGGTGTACAGCTAAAAGGCAGGTTTGGCAAAACCTGTTTAGGATGTCATATGTGTTTTAATGACATTAAAAGTTCTGTAATCAATATGAGGAATNAAGAATAACTAAAACCTATGTAATTAAAAAAGTTACGTTACCTTGTCTGGTGTAGTTATAGGAGGAAGTAAGGTGACAGCTTTGCGTGGGTATCGCTCATTAGGGTGAACAAAGCTTTCTGAAAACTGCATACAATCGGCAATGTGAGACACGCCGGACATCGCTGAAACTACATTTTGCCGAAGCACTCCCCACTTGGCAACATTAGAAGTTGGAGTTAAGAATCTCACAAATGCCGACATACTAAAATACCACACAAAAAATAGCTAAACAAACGCTTTAGAGATTAAATTTCACTATAGTATCAAACTACGAAAAGTTTCTCAACAATGCATGCAACTCCACAACTTTCGAATTCACAGTTTAATACGTTAATGAACGAAAAAAACACTGCGAAAAACATAAATTAAATGAACATTTCAATTAATCTATATTTATAGAAGTGTTCCATTAAACACAAATTAATAACATTCCACGAGAATATATTCAAGCACTGGAGGTCGAAAGGCAACGATGCATTATTCCAAAATAACTGTTGTGTATTTGATACTGGATGCTCATTTCGGTTAATGTTTCGGATTATTGACAATATTAAATATATTAATTTCGAAAATGCTCTTTCAGAAATCATTTAAACATTCTCATATGAAATATTAAGTGCTCCAAAGGTGTACAGCTAAAAGGCAGGTTTGGCAAAACCTGTTTAGGATGTCATATGTGTTTTAATGACATTAAAAGTTCTGTAATCAATATGAGGAATGCTTCATCCTTTCCTGTACAAATTTACAAAATTCCAAAGATCAACTATATGTGTAAAATTAGATTTTGGACCAGTCTATAATAATAAGAGTGACTTAAAAATCATATGTTCAATCTCATATTTTGATCTGGGCCCAAGTAGATGTTATTTATTTTAAGTTTTTATTGTAATCCATGGATGGTATTAAATATTTTAGCAAGAAAAGAAAAAACCTACCTCATTAACGCAATTTTGCTTGAAAATTTTGATGTTTTTTAAATCTAAGTGGGCCTCAACCACCTAACACCCCGGCTCCTGTGTCTATATTATTAGCACAACTTTCTAATTCAGTTTAGTACGTTAATGAAAAACATAAAAACACGGCGGTAAAATATAGCTTAAGAAAAATTCTTAATTGATCTATTTATAGTAGCGTTCGACTAAACACTAAAAATATTAAATAAAACAAGATTAGCTGATTAATAATAACATTCCTTGAGAATACATTCAAGCAGGTCAAAAGGTAAGGGAAAGTGTGTAGCTCAAAATAACTTTTGGTTTATAAATTGCATTAAAAACTCTTTATTCTTTATAATTGTAATGCTCAGCAGTCGCAAGCATGTTTTTTTTAAACTAACGCTTAAATTGTTTTTAGCTTGTGTTGAGGAATAGTGGAGAAAGCGCCTAAACTAAATCAGAATCAGCCCATATTATATCAAATTTACAAACGATTGCTACTATAGCATAAGTGAAAAGGAAATAAAATCATGATGAAATAAGCAACTTCTATGTTAAGGACTATATTTGATCTAAATTAAGGAATGTTAATGCTGCAAAAAAATATCTGTTTGAAACACTATGTTGTGAGTACCGACAACAGTTTCCTTCTAATCCTAATACACAATTCACAATTGAGTGGAAACATTAATAATGCGGTAACAATAAATTTCTATACAATAGCTGTAAAGTAGCAGTTTATGTTAATTGTGGTTGACTATTTTTCTGGTTTTAGCTCAAGTTAAACTAAAATAACCGAATTAAAAATGTGTGCAGTAGAGGCTCGGTTTAACGTACTCTCACTTTAACGTAAACTTCACAATAACATAGTTCAAAATAATCCCCAAAGTAGAACATGCCATGTAAATTAGCCTCAGTTTAAGTTAGCGGAGAATAATGTTCTTTTTGCATTAATGATTACTGAATAGATGGGTGAGGAACATCGCGATTTTAAAAGTCTCGTGATTCAAATCTTTCAAAAACTTGTCGAGAGACAACGACAATCCGTTATGACTGATTACTTTGCAAGTGTTTGATTTTGATGCTTTGATTTTTGAAAATTTTCTCAAACTCAGTTTTTCAGTTTAACGTAATCTTCAGTTTAGTGCAGTTTTGAATTTGGACACGGGAGGGTACCGGTTAAACCGAGACGTGACTGTATCAATGTGCTTTAGGATGCAATTGAACAACAGCAGGATGAACTGTTGTTAAGGATTTATCGCTCGATCAAACTCCGGCAAAATAGAAATTTCGAACGATATTTTTCCTAATCAATATATTTTACACACAATATGCGTAAATTGAGATTTTAGCCCAATAATGCACAGATACTGATGATTTCAACGAATATAAACATACAGCTCCAGCGAAATCACACAAGTCTTTCAAAATGAATTTAAGGTGATGCTATCGTATTTCACACAAAATGTCAGTTTATTATCATAAAATGTTTCTGAAGCAGCAGTCAAAATCAAGTACTCAAAATAGGAAGTTTTGACAAATACTATGCTCAATGCATGAAATTTACCTGCTCTTCTTCGTCATACTTGCAGCAAAAAAATGCAAAATATATATTTTACTCCAAGTATCTGAAGTACATTTACACAAAAATAATTGTGTAACTGAGCTCTATTTGATTCACCTCTTTTGTAAGTCATGTTGCAATACATGTAAAATAAATAAAAACAAACACACATGTATTACCTTAACAAAAAATTATTACGTGGTCAAATAAAATGGTGAAAAGATTGCGAAGGTAAACCCATTTTCTGCATACAATCTAGTTGAATTTTAAATCAAATTGAAACAAATGACTCCACAACGAAATTCCAGCGTCTATAGCTTTTGCATTGAAGAAAAAATTCTTTTACATATAATATTAGTTCATATCTTTAATCGCTCTCCACACCTCCAGCCATTATCCCCTGAATAAGTCAGCTACGACAACCTACTCATATAATGCATATTAATATGCATTCATCAAATTCTATAATCTTTTATACTGACAGAAAAACATAACGAAGAAGTATGTGAAGAGCGTAGTTTTTGGCCAACGAATGAATAAACTACTCCAATTGCATTCACCAGACAAATGCATAAGCTGAAATATTAAAATTTTTTACGCCTATTCATTCCAGTGTTAAAATTGAGAATTTAATGTTATCTATTTCAATAAAGTCAATTATATGCAATACGGTTACATTGAAAGACTAATCAATTTACTTTTGCTTTCGTCATACACAATTTTTTACAACAGCATATTCATTTTAAAGTAAGCAGCATTTGAAATAGACACAACAATCTGCTGGTAAACAACATATTTGGCATGTAAAAGTCTGAAATTTGGAGAGGGTGACAAAGAGACTAATGTCTATATTTGATTAGTCATTAGTCGAGGTCTCACGAAAATTCAACAAAGATCTCTAAGAAAAAATCAAAATGCAATTAGATCAGTGTAATAGACAGTGACAGTGCTTTCAGAAAATTCTTCAAAAAAATGATTCTCTAAAACCCATCGGAAGTCCTATGGAGTAGGTAAATTTGTTGCTGATAAATCAGGCATTCTATATTCTTAATCAAACTGAAAAAATATGTCAAAAATTAAAAACTTCTGTAAATTCGATTGTAAAGCACAACAAATTCTAAGAACGATCATCTAAAGATGTATTTCCATTTCTATGAAATAATAATTAACATTGTTTGGTTTTTTAATATATTTAAAAAACTATTGACAGTTTGAGATTGCTGGTATACGCGTATAAGAACCTTAAACAAAGCGCATTTTGTTCAGATTTCCGTGAATTCAAATGTCAAAGAAAAACAAAAGAAACGAGGATGGCATCAATCGTTAATGTGATTAGCCCAAAACGTAGTATTGACATCATGTTAAGACATTTTAATGCGATATTAATGTAGACCGTCACCAAATAATCGACGCCACAGATTTATTGAGCATGTAAAACAAGGAGAAATAATACCATATAAACTTCCTAAAAACAATGAAGTAAAAGTCAAAAAATAAAGATAAGATCTCATAACAAGTTCCATTTCCCGAGTTTGCTCCTGAGAAACAAGTTGGATGCAAGAAGAAGTCTAAATTATTGGTTTAAGCATGTGTAGATATAGGTCCACCATACTTGAGGAAGAAGAAGATATCGCGTTTTCAGCATCAATATGACGTTCCTATATAGATTTTTTATACACGTATATAAACTGAGGATACACGGATTTTGTATAACAAAAGAAAAGCTAATAAATGTTGCAGCGTACGTTCTGAAATTGGTTGCGGCGGATATTAGTAAAGAATGTTAAATTATCAATAATAAAGCTAAACAATTTTAAACCAAAACTATACGTTTAACCATTTATTGCCCCGTCTAGAAGCGTCTACTGCAAAGATACTATTACAAATGACTTAAATGCTTGTTAAATAAAACCTGCATTCAAGATAACTTTGCACAAATGCGTTACAAAATAGGTTAGAGCGCTGTGAGTTTAAATCTTCAATTTAGAGTCCGAGACAATTTCTCAACAACAAATTGTGCCCATTGGAAGCCCAAAAAATTCTAAAGGTTTAGATGGTATACCTTAAAGTAGCGCACAGAGGTTATAATACCACAGTAATTTAATATTAAAAACAGTAAAATAATAATAATAATAATAATAATAACATGTCTGCCAACAATGTGGAAATTGCTAACTTCAGTGATTTCAAATAGGCTGGCATGTTACTTAGAGCAGAATAAGTTGATACCAGAGGAGCAGAAGGGATGTAGGACAAAGACGAGAGGATGCAAAGATCAGTTGTTGATAGACCAGGCAGTGGTGGAGAATTGTAGAAGAAGGAAGACAAATTTGGCAATGGCATGGATAGACTACAGGAAGGCATATGACAGCATATCACATAGGTGGGTATTGAGGACGTTAGAGGCCAATGGAGTTTCCCAGAATTGGGTTGAGTTTCTAGAGAGAGAAAGATGGGAAAGTGGCAGTGAGATAAATGGGCATAGGTTGAGGTTTAGACGAGGTATATTCCAGGGAGACAGCTTAGCGCCACTACTGTTTGTAGTTAGCTTAATATATCAGAGAAAAGTTAAAGGAGACAGGCATAGGGTATAAGATAAGAAGAATGGTAGAGCAGTGAGTCACCTGTGGTACATGGACGACCTGAAGATGTACGCTAGTTCAAGGAAGATGTTGCAGAAGCAAGTGGAGACATTGGAGAAGGCAAGCAGAGATTCAGGGTTGGAGTTTGGATTAGGAAAGTGTGCAGCAGTGACAATGACTAGAGGCAAGTGTGTGGACGGGGAGGGTTTGAGGACAAGCAGTGGGGATAAGATTGAGGAAGTCAAGGAGGGGTACAAGTACTTAGGAGTAATAGAGAAGGACAGAACAGATCACATGGAAATGAAGATGAGGCTAAGGAAAGAGTACAAGAGGAGAGTAAGGAAGGTACTACAGAAGTCAGCATTGAATGGGCAGAACAGCATAAAGGCAATTAATACGTGGGCGATACCAGTGTTGAGATATTCGGCAGGAATAGTTAGGTGGAATAAGAATGAACTGAGGGAATTAGACAGGGAGACAAGGAAGATACTAGCAGCAGAGAGAGCATTCAACCTCAATGGAGATGTAGATAGGCTGTACATGACAAGGCATAAGGGAGGGAAAGGGCTGCTAAGTGTGGAAGAGACTGTAGAAGCAGAAGCACTAGGGCTAAAGGAATATGTAGAAGAGCAACCTAAGGGGTCCCTACTAGAGGTCACTAAGGAGTTAAAGAAGATAAGAACTGAGAGTGAAGGAAAGAAGATATACCAGAGTAGGATGGAATCAGAGAGACAAACAAGGTATAGGCAGAAGGCAATGCATGGAGAATACTGGAGGAACACAGAAAAGTGTGATAGAGAAGAGAGCAACAAGTGGTTAAAGAAGGCAGGACTGAAGAGAGAAACAGAAGCACTGATAATGGCAGCACAGGAGCAAGCAATAAGAACAAACTGGGTGAAGAAGCATATAGACAGAAGAGTAGAAGTAAGTGATAAGTGTAGGCTATGTAAGAAAGAGGCGGAGACAGTAGATCATCTGATAGCAGGGTGTGAGAAGTGTGCACAGAATGAGTATAAGTTCAGGCATGACAAGGTGGGAAGAATGGTGCATTGGAGTTTGAACAGGCAGCATGGGTTAGAAGAAGGAGACAAGTGGTATGAGCACAAGCCACAGGGCGTCATAGAAAATGAGAAGGTTAAGATACTGTAGGACTTCAACATACAGACAAGCAAGGTGATAGAAGCACGGAGGCCAGACATAGTAGTGGTAGACAAAGAGAAAAGATTAGGAACAGTAATAATAATAATAATAATAATAATAATAATAATAATAATAATAATAATAATAATAATAATAATAATTTTTATGAATACTCTGACCATTGCCCCCATTTAACTAATCTCAAAACACTATTTTTTAACATTGATATTTTTCCATTTGTCGGTTTGCGCACTTCCGAAACGAATGGGATTAATCTATTTATTAGAATTTTTGGAGCAATTAACACTGAACTGGATTTACTAGTTTGAGTCTCATACTGGTAGTGACTAGAAGTTCGATGCGATAATACATTTGATAAAGGCCTCTTTTGGTCAAAAATTAGTACTTAATGTAAATATCGAGATTGACCAAATATACATATTTAATCAAGAAAAATATCTAGTTTTGATAGTTTGGAATAACTAACTACGACTACGATAACACAAATTCTAATGTTATATAATTCAATAAATTTCTAGTTGATACAGGTTATGGAGCGTTCTTTACGGTTGCAATTCAATGTTCAGTTTTTAATACCATTTTATGTTTAAACTTGAGAAAAACATGTGCTTAGCAATAGATTGCAAATCCCCTCTTATTTTTGATCTTGGAATTTCAGTAGTTTCTCTATGGCTAGAAAATCAAATGTACACAGAACACTGTTATGATAAGTTTCGAGTGTTCAGTGTGCACATACAATTTACCCTGATTAAGTTTCTTTATACAGTGTATTTGAAATATAATTATTTGTTTGACTGTACATAATGTAAAGTTTATGAACAAAAATATAAACGGCAATATTGGGCATATTTAAATTAGAAATATGGTGGGGTATACTAAAAAAATAGTTACGAAAAAAACTAACAATGATTTAAAAGCAAAATACCTGCTAGGTAATTCATCACAATTCAGTGTTAAGTTGGAGAAATCATATGAGATAACGGTTTTACTAAGTGTTCTTGATCTCTTCCGCGCAGCCAGACTACACTTCATTTTCTCCTAAAAATTAACATAATACGAGGGATATATCCAGGGCTCCCAATTTACAACTGGTGGAAGATAATCTTTTGTACTTTGTGGTAAGTTCGCGAGTGATGTCCTTAGAAATTCTGCAACAGAAAGGCTCGACTGATCAAAAGCTTGATACAATTTATACTTAATTCTTATTGCTTCAATTTCGGCTTCGCGTCTAGGGTGATCATGTTCTCCTATGTAAAGGAATAATTATGAAAATGCAAAATTTGCTCACTTACTTCTAAATGTAGCAAAATGTTCGGTAGTAACCACCCTCACATGGCACTTCTTATATTTGCAGATCCAATAGCCTTCCAATGAATCTGAGAAACCGATTATCAAATATAACAAATCTAAAACATACCACCACGTTTCTTTTCAGTTCTTCTGTAAATGTATCCATCACAGACAAGCAAAAGATTCCCAAACATAGACGAAAGGAATTCTACTTCACTCATACACCTAGAATTCATAAGATTATATATATATATATATATATATATATATAC
>CABFPE010000024.1:407549-477059 GCA_900660155.1 Hofstenia miamia
TATATATATATATATATATATATATATATATTGGCATAGAGCACATTGTTCAACGTTTTCGACTATAATTTAGTCATCTTCAGAAATCATAAAATTTGTGGGAAATCGATAGATTTTACAACACATTACAATAATTAATTAATGTAAATAGAGTGATCTTATGCTCTTCTGTCTATTTAACAACATTGATTTTTCATGATCTTTACTTAGTAAGGCTTCAGATATTTTTGATTTGTTTGATCTTAAATTATTCTAGAATTGTCCGGATTGATGTTATGAATGTGCGTAAATGTTTCAGATTAAAGATGTCCATTAATATGTTCGGATTTCTGCGTTTTAAAATATCGTATAGTCTCACCGATGTATGCCTTTCCACAGACATCCTAATTATATGAATATTCTATTGATGAGGCTAACTATGGGGGATCAGATCTTTATTTTGAAACAAATCAACGGTTTTATAATCGATGTAAAAACAGTAACAATTTTCGATTTCTTTAGTAAATTAGTAATTTTCATGATGTTCTTGCATAAATGGATTTTCGTATGATGGATAAAAGGTAATTGCCAAAATATTGATTTTAAATTGGAATTTTTCGGTGCTATCTTTAAGTTAATGTTATTAAATTCATCCTTATTGATATTTTTGATGTAATTGTGCGGATATCTATTTTCTTTAAATGTTGATACAGAATTTTTATCATTAATTCATAGGTTGATGATAATTTCATTATTCGATTGCAAAGACATTTGATGCTGTTAGATTTATATTTTCCATCAGAATAAGATAGAAATGGAATATATAGACCAGTATTTGTAGGTATTATGTATAGTTCAGATGTAAAAGTCTCTTTTAAATTTGTAATGTTGGCATCCAAGAAATTCAATTTCTTATTTTCTTCTAATTCCACTGTGAATTGTAATTCAGACAATATATTGATAATTTTATTTTTAAATTTTAAGCCACTTTCTTCATTATCAAATATTCCAAATATATCATTAATATATCTTTGATAAAATAAATATTCACTATCATCAAATATATACAGTACTGGCCAAAAGTTTGGGAACACTTTCCAAATTTAGATATTTTTGTATTTTACACTAAAAACGCAATGTAGAAACAATATAATAACACAATGTAGAAACAATATGATAACACTATGTAGACAGTAAATAGTTAATTCACAAAAACTCACTAATATTTTGTATGTCCGCCATTATTGGCCAAACACGCAGCAATGCGATTTGACATTGACTCGACCAGCTTTCTAAAATAATCATCAGTAATCTCTGTGCACCATACCACTTTAATTTGCTCCTTCAGATCGTCGAGTGATGTGCATTGGCGCTTCCTCAGACAGTTTTTCATGTGATACCAGCAATTTTCTATCACGTTGAGGTCTGGGGAGTTTCCCGGCTAGTTCTCAAGCAACCGAAAGCCTTTTGATGCAAATTGTAGTACAGATGTGCCGCGAAGCTGTATAAACATGGGAACTTTCTCCTGAATTATTTTGAGGTAGGCCTTGGCTGTGACTGTCTCGTTGTGAGGAACAAAATGCAGACCAGCGCGCCCATTCGCAGTTATAGCACCCAAAATCATCACAGAAGGTGCTGAGCGGACAGTTTGTTGCGTGTAACGTGTGTTGAATCATTTATTTCTAGGTCGTTAAACGTGTGGCCGATATGATGTAAACTGGCAAATCTTGGATTCGTCACTAAACTACTTGATACCACATCTCAGGGGTGTATTGTTGGTATGCAATCGGGGTTTGGCTGCCGGTTTGCACGAGGGAAGGTCAAAAGTAGTATTCAATCGACGCCTAATGGTGCATGTTGATACATTTTGCACTACCGCACCTAGATTTGCTTTGCCTTCAGAAGATGAAGAGAATGGTTGATTGACGACGTAACGGTGAATGAGACGGTCAGTCTGTGGGGAAAAATTTTGCAATTGATGATAGCGAGTAACACTTTTGGATACCGAAGATACTGACACGCCCATTCTAACGGATATAGCGCGATATTTGTACCTCTCCTTGTACAAGATATGAATTTGAGCACGCTTTTTTTAGTGAAATTTCACTACCACGGACAATATTTCAAACTATAATGATAGTGCTTTTTCAGTGGAAAATTATTGTGTGTAAATCTAAAGTTGTATTAATTTGATTGGCTAAATGAATCTGTTGTAAATTCTAAGAAAAAATTGGGAATTCCAGGAATTTTACGAAGTTTCCAGGAAATAGTATAAAACACGTTTTAGACAGGTTACTGTTCCTAAATTTTTGGCCAGTACTGTATATATATATATATATATATATATATATATCATTTGACAACATTGAACTTGTATAGTATTTCAACATTTCTTTTAAAACATTAATTATAAATTATTGATTATGGAATTTCCCACACAGTTTACAAATGAAAATATACAAATTATGAAAAAATAATGATTGGTTTCTAATTTGTAAGTTTCATAAAAGTATTTTTCTTTTTCTGAACTTTGATTTAAACGCTGGAATAAATATGATTTATATTCCGATTATAAGATATTGACTAATGACGGATTTGATGAATACTTAGATTGCGACAATGCACAAATTATTACATAATGAGTACGAATTAGTAAGATCCACTACACTTGTCAATAAAAAATTTTTTAAACAGCAAAAAATTTTATCAATACAACTTGACATTTGCTAGTGTTTGAACATAATTTTAGATTTTAATTAATCTGAATTCGAAAATTTGGATATCATAGAAATAACGAAAACTACCGTCTTAATTTTAGTTTTGCTGATTAGTCTTTTGAAGGTTATCCCCAAAAAATTTCGAAGTAGCTTTTGGAGCCAAAAATCCCCTTTCGCTGGTTAAGAAATATTCGAAAAATACTACAATAACATTTGGTTACTATCTATCACAATTGGCATTTAGAAAGCAAGAATATTTCAACATTACTTTCAAAAATGATGTGTGGGTTTACATAACATAATTTGCAATTGTCTACATAAAATTGAAATAAATTATTTATTCCTGACGTAATATTGTATAGTTATTTACATGTAACAATATATACAAGTGCATGACGTACATATTTCAGCAATAAACTGCAAAAAATACTTGACTGTTGTGACCGGTGGCGGAGACTTTTCTCGGTCTCGGTGGTTTCGACGATTAGCTGCCAAAGAATGAGCCAATTTTTGCTACATAAAAATCAAACTTAAAAGAAAAAACAAAAGTGAAAATACCACTGAAGGAAGACTATTTTTAACAGAATCTGGAATAGTGAGAAGAGATGTGTTGACAAATTCACTAGCGCCCAATCCGGATTCTTTAAATTTCTCTTTCATTTTGGTTCGCGCTTTCGTAACTGCAATTTCCTTATCAAGCCTTTCATGATTATGAAAATCTAAATGCTAAAGCGAAATGCCTAAAAAAGCAACCATACTACTAATCGAGTAAGCATCATCATCATCCGTGATTGCTCTAGCCGTGCAGCTCTTGAATTTACATCGCCAATAAACCTTATCTATAGATACAATTAGGAAAAAATTTACATTCAAATCGTACTTATCCTGTAGCTGGTTTTTCTATATATATGACCATCTATAACTAGCATTTTATTGCCATGGTTAGACTTAATGTACTCCATCTAAAACCACATTATTGCATGAAAATATTGTATAGAGAATTTAATAATAAATACACTGAATAGTAATTCGGATCTTAGGATAAATTTTACATTTATTTTATATTTTTATTCTATAATTACTTTCACAAAAATTAACTTATGTATATATTATGCAAATGTAAAATGTTATTATTGGAAAAAAATGAACTCTTTCTTTGTCTGGGGACCATTCTAATAAAAACACACCGATATCGAGTAACAATTGTAATGACGTTATAGCGAGGTAATTTTAACCAAATTTGAGCTCCAAATAAGAATGAGAACTGAAAAAATGTAACGTTTACAGTTGAATAACTCCGGCAGAAGCTAAATTAAGAACACATAGTCCCTAGTCGACGCTAATTGGAAGTTAGAAAGCCCATTGGCTTGTTATAATACTCCCCTAGTCCTACGATACACTGATAGCACTAATGTATTCGAAGCGATACAAGATACTAGTTACACATTACTAATATCATTAAAACAGTAACAATAAAAGATAAAATTAATAAGACAGTACATAATAAAAAACCAATTTATCAATAAATTAATCAAATAATCGCATAAGGAAATCTATAAGAAACATAAATAAAACAACTTACTGAAACGAGAGCAAAAATAAAATTACTACTGTCGACACCATATTTCACACATACAATTTTAGAAAATACTTTTCAATTAATTCATTGTGATAGACAGAAAAATGATCAAATGATAAAAAAATTGAAGCAAAGAATATAACTCAGAAGAAAAGATTAAAACATAATAACTAGCCCAGAAATCATACAATTATTTTGACACAAAACAATAATATTGGAGATCATGCCATACTAATAAGTATGTGACACATTGAATAAACAAAATCATAATTTTCATATTTATATTTCTGTTTATAATTTAAAACAATGTTAGAAAAATATTAGAAATAGTAGTTAAACTTATAATTTAACAAAGTAAGTCTAGGAGAAGTAACGCATAAGTCACGCTTGTTTATTCACAATGTAACGGACAATTAATTATTATTTTATATGCATATAGTGGAAATTTAACACGAGTTAGCAATCATGCTGATTTTTTTCCTGCAAAATTATTCTAATAATTTGCAGTACAACCAGATAGTGTCGCCTAACTTTACCAGCCCATTGCGATCTGATTTTTTAAATTATTTTCTTAAATGTTACGTCTATATTATAATTTATGAATAGAAATAATAAAATATGCATTTCCAAACGTAAAATGAAAAAACTCCAAAATCTCAACGGTTACTAGGTATAATTCAAATTTAGACTTAAAACTCGATGGCCCGATTACATCTCAGGTGTGTACATTATGTGAAAAGCACAGAAAACCAATTAAGTATTAAAACTGGGACCTAATGGAAGAAAGCCATTTTAATTATATGATTGCGCTGTGTATTATCAAATTTTTATCTTAAAATTACATAAAATGGTATACTCTTACTTCTAAATTCCAAAATTTTCACATTAGACGTCCTTTGGTCTGTAGCAATAAATAACTCAATTATTAATGACATTCAACACAGGTATTTAATCAAGCTGAAACATTTAAACAAATGAAGATATTTTACAATTTATTCGTTCATTAGTATGAAACACGATGATAGGTAAACGGAAGCACTGCAATACACAATGAATTCCCATTCTGAAAAATTATGGATAGTAAGTTATATTTCACAATACTTCGCAGTTCATCATATAACGCCACCCAACACAGATTAAGCCTCTGGTAGTCATGAATTAAGTGAAACAAAGAGATCGTTTTCGATAGCAACAAGTAATCTTTCTAGGCAACGAAAACAGTCCCTTTCCGATTATGACGATGGCGATGAAAAATGGAATGCCTATAGCAATATTGAGTGCTTACAGCAATCAATTGATAGAGAATAATCACACGAAAAGACTGGTATTCATGGAAAAATTTCATTATGGCTTTGATAGGATAGGCGTACTATTATTATAAAAATTTGGGGCAAAACCAATATTGAATGCAAACTCTAATGTTGAATAAACAAAGCATCCAGCAATAGCCCACAAACGAAAGGACATCATCATATATAACAACTAGATTAAAAGCAGGATGTTGAAATACCATATCAATGATAAATTATTCAGATTTAATCAATATTTTGTCGATCTAGTGCTGAAAATTGTTTGGCAAAAGTGGATCCCTCTAAATACTACAACTTAATTGTTTTTGAAGAGGACCTAAAAATCAACCGAAAAAAAGTATTTTTAACGGATATCACAATTAAATTCCATTTTTATCTTATTGTGATAGAAACTATAAATCGAACACCATCAAATTCTTTGCAAGAGAATAATTTATCTTATCATCAACATATGAATGAATGAATGATCAAAATCTAGATAAATTATTTAATAAATGGGCATCCGCAAATTTACATCAAATATATCATCAACGAAGAATTTAAAAACATTAAAGATAACATTGAATAGGCCCAATTAAAGAACAATATATTGGCAATTACCTCGCATGCATCATAGGAAAATCAATTTATGAAAGAATATCATGAAAATTAATACATTAGGAAACGAAAATTGTTACATCAATAAAGACCTCTGATGTTTTGGAAAATAAAGATCATATTAGAAGCTCGTTCATCTCATCAATGGTATAATCTTATAACAACAACAACTTTATAATAAAAGAAAAGACATTCGTTTATCTAACAAAATACAAATGCATCTATTGGTTAGATATTCTTAGCACCCGATTAGGCCATATTCTGTGCAGCAGGTGGGACCAGGAAGTCGGTGTCTCATTCTCACTTGTGCGTAATTCGTGCACTTGGCAAAGTACGAAACAAGAGGATGAGCCTCTGATCACTCACTCATCGTTATCAGCTCCTGAACGTTTGTGAAAAAAGGACAGAATCCCCAGTTTACAGGCTCGCCTCTGTACATAATCAATAAGCTGGAGTGTACAGTTAAATTCCCCGCCCCACACAGAGATACCATAAGTGAGCCTACAAAGCACCAATCTGTTATACATCAGTTCTAACTCGTAAGGAGCAAAATTCATTTGTTCAAGACGATAAATCTGATACAGAACAATAAAAGCACAATTGACAGATTTGTGAATGTAGCTGTGGAAAGAAAACTTTCCGTCAAACGTAAAAACAAGGACTTTCAGGAGCGAAACACGTTGAATATTAAGAATCTCAATGGGCACTGATAATATTAAGTGAACAGTCATCTGAGGACACTTTTCCTGGAATGCACACATTGCTGTCATCAGCGAAAGCAGACAGAGTATGAGTAAGGAAACTGTTGCAAACAACGACGTCGTTCGTAGCAGCATTGTACATAAAAGGACCACTAACAGTGCCCTGTGGCACACCTTGATTGATACTACAGAACGTAGAAGTAACATCATTGAACACAGTACAAATAGCTCTTTCAGCCAGGAATCTGCGGAAAGGACTAATGACATAGGGGTTGACATCAGGCATTGTGCTCAAAGCATTGATAATGGAAACATGAGAAATCGTGTCAAACGCTTTCGACATGTCCATAGCAAAAATGCGAACGTAATCATAACCATCTTTACGAAAGTTGCTGACATCATTCTGCAACTTGATCAGTGCATGTTCGGCAGAACAAGACTTACGGAAGCCAAATTGGCATCATCAATTAAGCCATTCGTTATAGCGTTGCTAATGAAACTATGGTATAAAATGCGCTCAAAAACACGGGAAAGGACAGAAGTTACTGACACTGGTCTATAGGCTTTCTTGTCAGCTGGTCGCTAGACTTGAATAACTGACTTCTTGAAGTGAGGAGGGAAGTAACAATGTGATAAAGACGAATTGAAAACATGAGTAACAACTTCACTCAGATTGTGCGAGTTATTGCGAATGAGCCAGTAAGGGATACCATCAATACCAGCGCTGGTGCGTTTCACACCTGCACGAAATAGAGGGAGGCGATTGGCCAAAAGTGTTGGACCACGGCGGGACTTGGTAATCATTGGTAGTACTGACACTAGCATAATAATCAGTAAGATCATAGGAGTTAAATTCACTCTCAGATAGAGTAACACGATGTCTACCAATCAACTTGTTGACAGAATTCCACCAGACACGGCTACCACGCTGACTGGAATGTCTCACATTCTTATAAATGAGGCAACGGACGCGTCCGGTGCTGCAACCAGCAAACGACGTTTTGAGACAAGATCACGGCGCTTTTTGAGGAGGTATTTTATCAACGATGTGAAATACGGGGTCTCTATCCTTGATAATGACACGTTTCAGCGGACAATATCTATCAAAGAAACCACAGAGAATGCTAACAAGAATATCGAAAATGTAATCAATGTCAGAATGTTGCAGAAGGAAGGAGAAATCGAAGTTATCAAGGCCAGGTTCAAGGCAGCAACAGCCGAGCCTTTGACATGACGGAAGTAACCAGCGCGTGTATACAAGATATCATTTAACCTCTGTTCGAAAAGTCTGCGTGCATTGAAAAATAAAACAATTACAAAACTAAGTACACGTTTAGATAAATCTGTTACCACCATGATTTTGAGCAATTTTAACTCTAATATCAGTTTGTTGAGCTACATATTTCATTATATCTCGTCGCCTCAAGTCATTCCAAGTTTGATTGACACAAGCATGCAATTCATCTCTATTTTGAGGATCTAGGAGTTCCACTCGATCAGCAATAACGCGAAATAAGCCAGCATCTAAAGGATTTAAATCAGGACTTTGAGGAGCTTGCATCAGTAGCTGTATAGTTGGGTGACGTGCCATCACCTCTCTAATTGAGGCCACATTGTTATCTATCACATGAGGTCTGGCATTGTCCATCTGTAGTACCTCAATTCCATAGTTTTCACAGAGTGGTAATATCTCGTTGTCCAGTAAGCGAGTAAAAAATTGTCCATCACAAGTGAGATCACGCCAGTATACATCCCCCCGATGGTGATATCGACTGTTTCTTTGATATCTCCGCATCTCTCCAACTGGCCATAGCCCAACCTTTCCATCATCTGCTGCAGCACTGATTACAGCAACAAACATAAGCTTAGGTTTATGTGCTGGTCGATGCTCGAATTCGACTGGAGAGTTACTTCTTCTGTAGATGTGTTTCTTCTCCCTGTAGCATTCCCACCATTTCTCGTCTAAAAATGCAGTTCGTCTTGAAGGTCTTGGATTAGCAGCAACAAATTCAAGCCTTTTGCGTATATTTTCAGCTGACAGAATAGGCCTTGCTACTTTCTTACATATTCTCATTTTTAGCTTTGATCGCATTTCATTGGCCGTAGATGGAGCACAATTCAACTGTCTTGCTAGTCTGCGACAAGTGCTATTTCTGCGTCTATTAGTGCGAATCAAACGTACCATCTGATTTTGCAATTCTTGGTTCTGTACCTTGCTTGGTCTTCCTTGTCTTGATTTGGATCTTAAAGTATTCGTTGCTTGGAATTTTTTAAAAAGGGCAGCAGGATAATTTCGGCCAATTTGATATTCTTGACATAGATCAACAACGCTTTCGTCAGAATTATGATTTTTAATTTTAAGATATCGCAATAGAATTTGTCTGCGCTCGTTTTCACTCAACTCAATATTTCGATTAACGCGTGGCATAATTTCGTGCAAATTATTTTAACAGAGAGAGAGAACTTAGTTTAATGTAAACAAACAATCAATCACAAATTGCATTCAATCTCATTGGCGCAGACAACTAAACAACAGACACGATGAGTAACACAGAGACAATTACATTCTCACAATTAGATATTGCCACGCTATAATTTAAATAGAATGCACGCAGACTTTTCGAACAGAGGTTATATTGTTAGCGATGATACCAAGATGATCAGAAGGGATAGTAAGCGTGACTGTGGCAACATCAGAGATAACATTAGGATTGCTGACAAAAACATGATCAAGGGAAGCGCGTCCACGTTGAAGAAAATTCGTTATCTGAGTCAAGTGGGAAGTATTGGTGATTAGCTCAACATTGAAGTGGTTTAAAACACCAGAAAGAACAAAAGTAGCATGCGGTCAGGAGCAAAGAATGTCATCAACAGTGTTAATAATATGCTGTCATTCACAGCGTCGGGAGGATAATACAAGGTAACAAATATGAAAAAGCGAGACTTGATGTGGACTCGAAGCCAGAGGATTTCGAACAGGTGTGAGTTAACAGGACAAATAACTTCAGCAGGAAATGATGAGAAAGATACATTGCAACTCCGCCCCCAACGCGCTTATTAGAAGAGGCTTCGCAGCGATCCTTGTGGTAGACATAATTAGTGATAGAATCACAACTGTTGTCAACTTCATCCGAAAGCCAAGTCTCCGTCACAGCACAAATATTGATATTCAGGGAACGAAGGTCAGTCTTAAGTTGGACAGTAGCAAAAGGTTTCTTGAAAGAGGGCATTAATTAACATAAAATGAAGAGAAGGCTTAGATAGTCAACCCCTGTGTGATTGGTACTTCTATATCGTCAACATACAGTTTTAGGTTGCAAATTTTGATGTTTCTTCCGGATTGTTCATCCTTGAGTAAATCGTATTTTCTAGCAAACAGTTTCCATTCCAATGATGCTTCCTCCGTTTGTAATTGGCGGCTTATATAGATCTTTTCCCCATATGATTTCAAATGACCAGCCTAAGAAAGGACGATCTTGGATTGGAGGGGTCTGGCAAACTTAACAATTAAAGAACGGTGTCTGGTCGTATCATGATCAGTTCTATGATTGCCAATTCTATAGAAGTTAACAATTTGTACATAAATTATCAATGCCATATGTTTCAAAACGGAGTCAATTTGCTTCTTTTCAGCTTCTAAACGGCTTGCCACAAAGTTACCATTTATCTAGTAATTTTTCTTGATTCTGATACCACATGCGACATCCGGATCAGATGAGAAATATTGGTTAGTTTAGAACGCCTACTGCAAGACACAGAAGTGAATCCTTCATTCCCAACAACAGGTTCGTCAGAGATAGCAACGACCTTGTCGGTAATGATACTCTTATTGCTAGAATTCAATGCCTTTCAGATCAGTGGAAATAGATGACAAAACAGTGTATTACTGACACTTCCAGAGTCGATAATGTGTCGTCGACTGATTCATGAATATTCGAAGCGTTTGCTTTTAAGACGTGAACAATAGCTACTGGTAAAGTATCTTTGATAGTATCATAAATAATTTTCTGGGTCGATTCATTTGAAATCTTTTTCCGAACACATGTTTTACACCGATATATTAGACACTTGGCTGTTGGCAGATGCGGCATGACTTCGGCAATGTAGACCAGAACAATCGTTGTGAAGCCAAGCGTCGCAGGTATCGCATTGTATCCACTCCGTTCCCTTTTTACAGTCGGCACAGACATCCTCCGTCGAAGTGTTTAATAAACAGGCTACGAATTTGGTCTACTATGCAAATAATAGGTCTATTGATATAATTATAATGCATTTCTAATCGTCTTACCTTATATTAGCATTGACTATCACCGCAGGCACCCTATTTTCTACCTTCTAGCTCCCCATACTTAAATTACTAATATTTACACGAGCTTATTACAGTAGAATTTATTTTAATCTAATACTTTTCCAGCAATTTGCGTTCCGAAAAATAAAACGTGACAGTAGTTTATTAATAAGGGTAAATCTAAAATACGAAAGGTAAATTTGTAAACAAAAATACGAAAGGGAGATGTGACATGTTAGAAATAAGCATGTCAATATATAATTTAGGCATCACTTAATTTGTTCCAACGTAAAATGTTCCAAAATGTCCCTTTAATTCACATTTATAGACATTTAATATAAAGGCAAAATTAACCAATGTGGTAAATTGGATATTGAATTGAAGATTCTGAGAATGGGATTAATTTAGCATTAAATTGCACGTTGATAATAAATTTGTTAGACCTTTCGTGAACCATTGTGTTATTGTTGTTTAGTAATTATACTGTTTGTGGTAATAAACTTGAAATAGATCGTAACTTAAATAGCATCTACGTTAACTTCCATTATTGATAAATAGTCTTTTAGTAGCAGTTACGGTTTATTGTATTGTCAATATTCAATTTGAATTTCAATTTTATTATTTATTTATTTACTTGAAGATTCGTAGTGTAAATAACACAGCCATACTTATATATGGAAATAGTAGGTCAGACTCCTACCGAATCTCCGTAAACATTAAATGATTCAGATTTTACAAACACTGTAAATATTTTTTTAGTTACTGTTTGTTTGCATTACATGTAAGAAAAATTTTTTTAAATTCATATTAACAAGTATAACGAAATAATGTTATAGACAATATTGGTTTACTAGCACCATTTTCGTGTTTTTCAATATTTATCCAATAATTTTTAACCACAAATCTAGCTTATTAAATATTTCGAAGACCGCAAACTGTTGTATGATATTAATATTAGTTTGCGTTCTACATGCTATTATATCAATAAAATGTCAATTAACAGAAAATTTACCTTTTAATGTTGAAATACAATTAAGTCCGAGCATATGTCAATGAAAAACCATATAAGGTTCTTCAAGGATTGCTGCCATCAGCTTGCAATCAATTACGATACTCTACAAGACATAATTTAAGTAGTAGTATTCATTCATACACCGTAAATTTGAATTCGATTCCATAATAAAACAATTAGAAATTAAAATGAATAACTATGAAATGTAGCTTTTCAGTGCATTATATATTAAATTTCTTTGATTGCTTGTTATTTTCGATTGCTAACATTGTAAATCTAAATCAGCTAACAGAGAACTTTCGTTAAATTAGCAGTAGCACCTCTCAAATCGATTTTTCTCGATCTAAATTGCAAAACCAATTTTCTCAGAAACGTCAATATCTAATTTATAACCATTTTTAAGGTTGGTACTTGAAAGGAATACTGAATATCTCAAAACGAATACCAAAAATCTCAAAACAGATACTGAGAAAATGTAACTACGGAAACCTTTGTTAGCTTTCAACCAATAGCAATTGCTATGAAATCATATGTTTATGGCATTTAGACACAGAATTAAAAATTGTAATTTTTGGGGGTTGTATTTGCAGCTTGGTATTCAAATATAAGGCAAATTTCAATTGGATTTCAAAAAATTTTAAGTAAACATGAATACAGTAATTAATTGCCTATTAAAAATAAAAACATTTACAATAATATTATGATTGTCTCTTTAAACTATGTCCCATATACATCTGTTATAAACTATATATTCAGTATCCGTTTTGAGATATTCAGTATTCGTTTTGAGAAATTTGGTATTCGTTTCAAGTACCAACCCATTTTTAATTTTGCATTATTATGAAATGTCCACAAATTTACGTTAAAGGGACAAATTGGAACATTTTACGTTGGCACAAATTATAGCACACCATAATTTCATCTGAACTGTCAATGTCAACTAACTACCTTACTAGCAATTATTGAAGTGTCAAGTTATGTGTCAGTTTTATTTAATATTAACCATTTTAATCATCTATAACTTATTAATTATGCATTTGATTTTATTTTCTATTAATTTTATTGTTTTTATGAAGATTAGTTGTTTTTCATTAATATATATAGTATGCTAATAAAATACAAAAGGGGGCGATTTTTCCATTTTTGCTTTGCATGTTATTTTTTTGGAAATTCTACTTTTTCCGCTAACTAGCCTATCATATTTCTTGACAGTTCTAAGTTTCATCTTAGTAATTTCTAAAATATGAAAGGGAGCTAATTCTTTGCAAATATGCTGAATTTTCGAATTATTTAATGATAATTATTTAATTTATTGCATTTGTCATCGTTTTCTTTAATATTTATTGAGATTTTGTTGTATTTTTAATCGTTTTTCTAGTTTTTATCTCCCTTTTGTTATTTGCTAAATTACTAAAATACAAAAGGGAGCTAATTTATGGCAATTTCAATGAATTCTTCAAATATTTAAAAATTGTAATGATGATGTATAATTATCTAAACACTTACAAAAAAATAAAGATAAATACACTTTACAATGCTAAAAATCCACAGATTATTTGTGCATTAACTTGTTGTTATTTTTATTTATTATTTTTATTTTTTTTCTAATTTATTGTTACTATGTTTAGAAAGGATAATTTTTGAGCAGTAGTGGTGCTCATTTGTATTACCCATGACATTTAATTTATTATTTAAATATTAAATCAATTAGATTAGTATTTCATTGTATTCCTTTAGTTTTTATATTGTTCAAGAACCTAGTACATTCATTTTAAGATATTTTATCTATATTAAAACTAATTAATGAACTAGAATTTATATAATTCCATATTTTACTTCCCCTAACTTGAAGAGATTATCTTTGTAGCATAGAGTTATGCTGTTTTATTGAATTTTGGTTTTATACTTTAGCCCTAGTATTATATGTGTGATTAATTTCATTTAAATAGTTAAGCTCCATCAGGTATTCTTTTCTTTGTATATATATTATGTGCTTTAGTAGTTCAAATATGTATAAATCATATATATTGAGTATATCATTATCCAAAAACAACTGTTTTGTCAAATTTTTAAAATTAATTATTCTTATTATCTTTTTTGAATTTTGAAAATAGGCAGTAATGTGTTATAAGTAGTACCACCATATATCAATACTCCATATTGAATTATAGGTAAAATGTAAGTATTGTAATAGTTTAATGTTACATGTTTTCGCACAAAATGTCTCAATTTCATTAACATATCACATAATTTAGATAGTTTCTTACACAATTCAAAAGTATGATTAGCAAACATCAAATTCTTGTCTACTATAATTCCTAAATATTTGTAGGATTTACAAATTTTTAATTCATATATAACCAGATACCTCAAGCCTCTGCAATCCCTTGGTCTCCTCAAAGAAATTTAGTTGCATTGTTTTTTCACAATTTAATGAAAATTTGTTATAGCAAAGCCAATCCTGTGGTGTATCTAAATTCAGCTGTAAATTGTTAAAAATGTTTGCTTATCATATGAAGCAGAATGGAGATTTGTATCATCAGCAAAAAGAGTAGATGATACATTTAAATGACTTGGTAAGTCATTAATATATAATAAATCGAAAATAGTCCTAAAATCAATCCTTGAGGCACACCATATTTTATCTCTTTCAAGTAAGATTTATTAGAGTCATCACATACATATAGATGATGCTGATTAAGATAACTTTCAAATAGTTTGAATATATGGCCTCTTACACCAAAGTTATTTAGCTTATATAATAATAATTTATGGTTAATAGTGACAAATGCTTTTTTTAAGTCAAAAATAGTTTTTGATCTTTTAAATTTCTTACAGTTTACACAAATTTCATTAATGCTAAGGTGGTATTGTAATTTTTTCTAAATCCAAATTGATTAGAATTGAATAATTTATGTTTGTTTACATAACTAACTAATCTATTGTATATAAGTCTTTCAAATATTTTGCTAAAAACAGATAATAATGAAATTGGACTATAATTTAAAGGTTTCCATATATTATAAATTTTATTAGTATAATATTTTCATTTAATGTTTCATACTCTAGATACCATTTTATTTCTATAATGCAAAAAACTGTTAAAGTTTTTTGTAGATTTATTTTGCTTAAATTTCCTATAAGCTAAATTTTGTTTTGTTACTAAATTTTTTACTGAATTATTTATGAAGTTTATAGAATAATCGTTTTTGAATTTAACAATCTTAAATTTTTTGATTGTTTCTTGTAATATATCAAGGAATTTAGAATATATCTTATTAGCATTTGAAAAAGTGGTTATGTATATATCTTTAAATCACTGCATTAAAAGTAACATACAATGCAATAGATTTTCATTAGAAAACAGGAATGAATAATATGAAATCAATGTCTTTTTATTGCATTTATAATCAGTTTTGTATGTTATAGTATAGGAATATTATCAGTAAAGATATTGTTAAGTAAATCAACAGAGACAATGTTGTCCATTTTAAAATTTGTAATTATATGATCTAAACACAAGCCATTGTTATTGTGTGGATGAGTTATATCATTTTAAAGAAGTTTACAGTTATTTGCAGATATACATTGAAAATATGAATCTTTAATGGGTGTTGCTATTAGAGTATCAATGTTAAAATCTCCCATAATAATACATGGAGATCTTGTTTTGTTGCAATAATCAAGAAAATTTTCAAAGTTTGAAATGAAATTGTACTTTTCATTGTTTGGCGGATTGTATATGACACATATATTTTTTAACCTAGGTTTTGAAATTAAAAGATGGACATTTTCAATATGATAAAATCCTAAGTTGTCATTTTCTTTAATCCATGTCTCAGTTAGACATAAAGCTGAAAGATTAGAGTTAGTACTGATAAAAGCTTCTACAGATTCAAAATTCTTATTTAATAAACTTACATTTATGTGACATATTTTTAAATTTGATTTTTGAAATAATTTATTATTTATTTTGCAAGTTTTAGTTTTAAAATTTTGTTTAGAGCTATTTATGTATTCATTATTTAAAAAAACTGGGGATATAAACAATACAGATCCTCTAAACTGTAGTTCTTTCTGTGATCATTGGAATCTATGACACAGATCTTCTCTTCATTAGTCCCCACTTATTTGATCACCTCCATCTTTCTCAACTGTGATGTAATTCTAAACCTTAAAATGGTACCATCATTGTTAAAAAACACTTCCTATTCTGATTTCTGCTTATTTCTCATCAAATCATGTTTCACTTCTCTCCTTACAAATTTTGCTATGATAGTAGGGCAATTACCATTCCTAGTTGGCAATCTATGACAAACTGAGATGTCCTCTACATTGATCTTCATACATTTACTTACTGCATCTCTTACCACTTTATAGATGTCCTCACCTTGTCTAAATGGAATCCCAGAAATTCTCACATTATCTCTACAGCCATACTGTTCAAGCTTCTCTACTCCAAAATCAAATTTAACATTGTCTTTTTGATTTAGTTTTTCTTCAAGCATTTGCACCTTCTCAGCAGCACAGAATCCACAAAAAAATTCCCTGTCAAAAAAATTCCTCAAAACTCATTTGGGAACCCAAATCGTTACCCAGGAAGGACATTCCTTGGAAGTACATTCTACTTCATGGTGACTTCCTTCTTTTGGTTTCACAACATTACTAAATCTAATTAAACTGTATCATAAACAGGCAAACTTTGAATAATCATGTGAAATATGATAAATTAGTAAAGAAAAAATGAAAAAATGGGTTTAATTTCCAAAAAATAAAATATACAAAGTAAAAATGAATAAACCACTCCTTTTCATATTTTATAAGGCTCCAATATATTAATTAACAAAATACAGCAAATTTTTGTAAAAAAACAATTTAATAGAAAATGCATAATGAATAAATTTTAAGGGACTAAAATAGTTAATATTAAACATAACTGATAAATAACTTTACATTTGAATAATTCTAGATATTAATAGTCAAAATATTGTAGAATCACAGGGGAGCTCTGGCTACTCTAGCAGTACTGTGTAACTCAAGAGTTTAGATCAAAGGTTGCAAAGTCTACCATAGCAGAGAGTGACCTGCATTCCAACAGAACAGTTATGTTGGTGGTTGACTGATTTTCTAACAAACACAGAAATTCCATTTCAGAAAGAACTCCAGCAGTGACCAACTCACATGGAATCATGCCAAAGCCAAATCCTTGAAGCTAGTTGTGTGTCTCAAATAGTAATTTCTAGCTCAATAAACAATTTATCTCAGTTCTCTTATCTTGGCTCATGTAAATAATTGCTGTGCAATCACGTTCACCAATGGCATAGTATATTTGCAAGGTGTTAATTTAAGTGCATGTACAAACAGATCAAATAAAAGATGTTATTCCCTACATGTAACTGTAACCTAAAGCAGCCACAATTCGGACTGTCACTGCTAAGGAGCTATTATTTGTTGCCCTAGACCCAGTGCAGTTTCCTCCCAAATTGTCACTGGATCTTACACAATATTTATCATTAACAAAACCTTTGATCAACAAAATCTAAAAGGGGTTAGTAAATAAATAATTGCAAAGATCAAACACAGTAGAAGGAAGCTGAATTTATTGTGTGCTTCACTACATTGACTCAGATATTCATTACAAAAATCTGCAACTTATTATCTGACTTGTTTACACTTTCAAAGCACAGTTTCCCTCGCAAAGTTAAATGAGCAATCAAATGTAATTTAAATCAAGGGGACAAAAACTGACATATTGAATTAACTACACTCAAAATTCCAAAATTGATTAAAAGAAAATGATACAAATAAGGTAGCAGTGAATCAAAAGAATCAAAATGTCAAAAAGACATAACACTATTCCAGAGTGCCAAAAATAATAAAAATATGGCCCCAATTGACTCTACAATATAATGATGACATGCTCATTTCTAACATGTCAAATCTCCCTTTTGTATTATTACTTACAAATTTTCCTTTCTTATTTTAGACCCACTGAATAAAATAGTGTTACCAATCATGACTAAATTGGGAGTTGAAAACCTCACCATAATAATTACAGTTTGGACACTGTTTCATAGCCAATACAATGGTTTACATAAAAAATCTCTAAAGCAGGGTTTTTGAGTCTAGTTCAAATTACTCAGTCCAAGTTTAAGTTTTTGCATTTCTAGTTCAATCAAGTTTTTGTAATTTCATGTTTTTTAAAGTAAGAAATACTTATTTTACAATAATTCCAAGCTTCATATGTGATTGATAAAGAAACTTAGATTTAAAATAATTTAATTTAACTTTATTTTTAAGAGAATTTTCTTTTGAGTTTTATTGTAGAATTGGTGGCTGGGGACTATTCCAGCAGCACTATGGAACTAATTGTCACAGCAGAAGGTTGCAAAAGTTAACTTAATAGAGCAGCCACAATTCTAAGGATAGAATAATTGATCTATCATCAGTAATTCATTCACATAACTTGTAACTGTTTAGAGAGAAACCATCCAGGATGACCAATTCATAAGGCTTCCAGCCAAAGTGCTACCTGAGGGTAAAGTAGTTCATTACTTGAGCATGTGGTGCTATCCTATTTTTCTCATAATTTATTATCTAGTTCAATACAAATATAACAATCTCAATGTAGTTCTTATCTCTCAGCTCACTATTTAATAGCATGTAATTACTGTGCATTCACATTAACCCTCAGTATAATATCATCACAGTGTAATCATGTTGAAATCAAATGAAGGATTTATTTGGTCTATGCATAACTGTAGCCTAATTTGGTCCACAATATGGGCTGCTAACTGCCTAAAAGCTATGCATTGAATCAGTTCACAGTTAGAGTAACTCGCAAATTTTTGCCTTAACTTACACAATCATTATCAATAAATCAACTGAGCAAAGAAAAAATATAAATGTGTGAGAGAGTTGAACACAGTTTAGGTAAGGTAAACTCTATTGCACTTTGCTACAATGTTGTCCTTATTTATACATAGTTTCAAAATAATTACCTGTCTTTGTTTAGAACTAAAAAATCATACAATCATGTTTCCCTCACAAATTCAATTGAGCAAAAAAAACACATAGCACACTATTGAAGGGACATAAATATAGCATCGTAAACTAAGCTAGAAATAAGTGAACTGACGTCAAAGTGACGTAATTAACACAAATTATATAATAAGAAATAAATCAAAAATAAATAAGATTTGCAAAAAGTCCCTGAGTGACTCTACATTATTGATTTCTTTTCCAAATTCATATTGAGTTTATGAACTCATTTGAGTTTAAGTTTTCAATATTCTGAATGCTGCAAAATCCTAGTCTAAAGCTAAAAACGTATAATTGTGGAAAATACCTATAGAATGGTGTCAAGGAAAGTGATTAAAAGTGAAGTTTGGTACTTTTTTCATTCTTGGAAATCTCAAATTTTCTAAATTTATCTCAAATCATTCCAAAATTATTATTTAATGACACATTGCATTTATAAAAATTACTACAAATGTCCATTCTGAGAGAAATTGGGAAGATTTGAGATTTTCAAGAATGAAAAAAAGTACCAACCCAAAGTGAAAGGTCTACAGAGTTTACATTGAGCAGAATTTACATTGACTAGAGAATTTACATTGACCAGAATTTACACTGACTGGAATTTACATCAACCAAAGAATTTACATCAACCAAAGAAATTCAATAGACTGGAATTCACATTTTCCAAAGAATTTAAATAGCCCAGAATTTAAGATTGATGAAAGTTAGGTTAATGCATGATATTAGAATGATTAATAAGTTTAAAATCAGCATGTTTCACTACTTATGCCATATTAAAGCCATTAATAACCTATATTCATTGTAAACATGTGAAAAGTATTGAAATCTTGAAAAAGTATTTAATGTATGATAGGTGGAAATGTTAAATTTTAAAGTTGGTCCAATTTCAAACAATGGTAGAAATGCTATTGCCAAAAATTTGGAAATTTTGCTAAGATTACACAAATTATTTTATTTTAGTTTTCATGGGGTGGGGTTGTTCTTAAGGCTCATATGCTAAACTGAGTAAAATGAAAATAGCATCTGTGAATTCATGTTAATGGCAAGACGTGATCGAATTTATATATATGCATATATATATATATATATATATATATATATAACATACTTGTATTAATTTCAGCAATCATTGCTGGCTCAAAATCAATCATAAAAACTTGAGGTTGAAATGTCACATGTATTTCTTGAGAAAACTGCTTCAAAAATTGGAGAATTGCACAGTACACCTAAAACAAAAAGACTAAATTTAAAATATATGTAATGTTGCATACTGCACTTGTTCTTTGCTGGGTCAAACCATAAGTGCCAACAAAAAGTTTTCCATGATAGAAAAAGCAAAGCAAGTACATTTGCAGGAAAAACCAAGGCAAAACATCAAATGTAACATTCACAAGCAAAACATCAGCAGTAACCAATAGCTTCATCATGAACCCAGATGAGAATATCAGCAATCACTTACCTTCATGGATCATATCATACTGCACAAAATCACCACCAAAATTATCCTTTCTGAAGAGCTCAGGGATTGCTAAATCTTCTACAGATTCAGATAGAGGAGGAAGAGTTTTAGATTTTATAATATTTAAGGAGCAAGTTACTGTAAGCTAAAATATTTAAATTTTTTTTTAAATATTGAAAGCATTACTACTACTATCCCCACAGTTTATTAATTAAAGGTTAATAAAATGCCTATTACTACTACTAAAAGACTATACAAAAATTATAAAGGTATGTACAATTACCATAAAGTAACTATAGAAAGCACTACAAACGTTTAAAAAACAATTTGCAAGATGGAAAATGGCAGAAGAGAAATTGTTTGCAGGAATGACGTTCATAGCTTTGTGAGTAAATGAAAAATAAGCAAAATATTATTATAATTACCATTCCCATAACATTAGCATAAACAGTTGAGGCTCTTTGTAAAAGATTTTCATGCATTGACTGTGACATTGCTCTGCATGCATTTTTGCATTACTCACATCCTCTATATTTGAAGAATGTGAGTGATCCTCTACATCTGGCAAAGTAATGAGGTTATTATTTAAATCAGAAATTGCCTTAACTTTGCACTTAACACATTTCCAATATTTTCTATTTGATTTAGTATGATTTAGAGCAAATCAAAATTCTTGAATGACTAAAAGACCATTCAATTGGTTTGTGGTTTCAATCAAAACATTTTCCATGTTAATGAATTAAAAGTGTCCAATATATTTGAAATGCTGGTCAATGAAAATTCTGGTTGATGTAAATTCTGGTTGATGTAAATTCCTTAGTCGATGTAAATTCTGGTTCATGTTAAGAACTCGAACTCGAATAAGCTCGCAAAACTTGATCAGAAAAACTCGGAAGAGAAATCATCAAAACTCGAACTCGAACTAGTTCGAAAATCCACTTGAAAATAGCATAAAAATTAAATTTCTTTAAATATTAATTTTCTTAACAATCACAAAAACTTTTTTTTAGCTTAGAATTATTGTAAAATAAATGTTTTACCCTAAAAAACTCGGAATTAGAAAAAAACTCAATTGAACTCGAAATTTCCTTTAAAAAATTACTCGAACTCAAACTCGAAACATAAAAACTCGAACTCAGCCTGAGTAACTCGAACTCGACTTGAAAACCCTGCTGTATGCCAAAGTGAAAGGACGGTTGGTTATTAAATCTGTCAATTCATAATCTTCTGGCTGTCAGAATTTATCTTAAAGCTGTCAGAAAAGATGTAACTATGGAAATCACTCTTATCCAATAGCATTAATCAAAAAGCATTATCAATATGGTAAATAGTAAAATAATTAAAAATATTAAAATACCTTTTGAAGTTTAAGTAATTGATTAATGTGAAACCTTTGAAAAATTTAAAAAATTATATATGTAGGAAGCAAGTGAAATGTTATTTTAATGCCTTTCTCATATAGATACTATTTTAACTAGATGTCTCTTAATCAATGTCCCAATAAAGCTCATTTTAAACAATAACGACTTTTTCTGACAGTTGTAAGATAAATTTTGATAGCCAGAAGATTATGAATTGACAGATTTAAGAACCAACCTGAAAGGACAGCATAGAATAAGTCCTACAGAAATAAGTCCTACGCGATTAAGTCCTACATCATTAAGTCCTACATCATTAAGTTGTTCTTTATTAATAAGCACAAAATTTAAATGAATTGACAGCAAAATATCATACGAAATTATTGATGGTCATAGATTGGGATCAAAATTATAGATATTTGAGAATTTTTTATAAATAATAATAATGAGATTTATTTAAGGCATGACCTATATAAGAAGGGGTGCAGGACGAGCTCTAATCTGTGCAGATCAATTTATGGTAATTTTTAATACATGTATAAATAATTAAGTTTTAAAGGCGCACTTGAGTTGTTGAATTTTTTTGTTTATTTGCTTTTTTGTTATTTTGAACAAATATTAATTATTAAATGTTTTCATAGTAGAAATGTTGCCTTAAATATGATTTGTCTTGTATATTGGTAAGCCTAACTGTGATTGTAGGTTTATAGTGAATTTAATATTTATACATAGTTTATTCCTTTCTGATTGTATAATTAAAAAGAATATAACTATTTGAAGGATACTAAATCAATGTTAATGAAAATATCTGTGGATTCGTGTTGAGTGGAACACTACCATCTCCTATGGTAATATGCAGGTTCAACTCCTGTCGAGTCCTTATTTGCATAAATAAATTGAACAGCTTTTCCAACACATTTGAATTGCGCCTATGACCTGTTATAGGCATGACACCACTACATTGTTCATACATTATTTCAGCTTAAACAATAAGGTATTACAAAAAATCCAAACAAATAGAAAATGAATAAATTTCAGAGAATTAAAATCATTAATAGTAATAGTGTAGGATTTAATCATGTAGGACTTATTGCTGTAGGACTTATTCCTGTAGGACTTATTCATCTTCAAATCCAAGATGGCTGCCTACAATATCAAAATTTCCTCAATAGCAAATAGCCACTGACCTCAAATGAGAGAATAGTACAACAAAATCACCTTTGTAATTTATGCTCTTTTTATGTTGTTGATTTAAGTTGCACTTTCCACATTGTAACATTTGAGTGTTTCTTTAAAGTCTTCGTTAATAATATATAATAATATAATTTTTGTTTGTTTTTTGTAAATATTCATTTCAATTAGTAAAACCAAATATTGTATACTATTGTGTTTTACTATTCGCTGTTTTCCATATGTACTAATTTTTTTGAAGAGTTAACTGCTTGCTTACTTAATTTTGAATTGAGAAAAGATTATTTGAATTTTGGGTTGCGAATGAAAATATATAAGTATTAAATAGACTGCTATATGGAAAATAACCGACAATTAACCAATTAAAAAATAACAGCATATTAACAAATGAAATGTACGCTAAAAATCACATATAATGAGAAAATAGCCTATGCATTTATATAGTTGTCAAAATCAAAGAAAGTCTTATTTGTACTATTCTTATGTTACTCTTCTAAACATATTTGCAGATGCACGATATAATAGTAATAGTAATAATTGCTTTAATTCCTTATCAAATACATGATAAAAGGGAATAATAATGCAGTTTCGATTCCTGCTGAGTCCTGTAAATTGATTCTTTATCTATATAATTAATAAATATGTGAACGTTAGCAAAAAATTTCAAATTTAATTCTAGATTTAACATTTGTTCATACACATATTAAAAGGATTTAAGTTCTATTTATCCTAGAGCTAAAATTAAACAGGGTTTCTGGCCCCGGATTAATAATCCTATTATTTGAAACTAACATTTAATTGATATTAGTGATGAACATAAATAACTAGTTAGCGTCAGATAACTGCTTAACGAAATTTATGGACAAATCTCCCTTAGAAATATTACTACAAATGTCCATTTTAAGAGAAATGTGGAAGATTTGAAATTTAATAGACTGAAAAATGTACGATTACAAGAAATATGTTTATTTCACCCAGTTACGTTGATACTATTAGAATTTACAAAACTAACGATGAATGAAAAGCATTTCTTCTGGCGCAGGGTGAGCTTATAGTTTCGCTGTTATGTCTTCCTGGGAGATGTTGTTTCATTTTCGTAGTCAGATTAAGACTTCTTTTTTGTACACCTTCAACACATGTTACAGTCATTCATTTTCCGGCATGATTTAATAAGGGCTATACATCTTTTGTTAATGAGGAATTAACTGATGTAAAAAGCACCACAATATTCATTTATTGATTTTATGCTACATTCAGATACTGTTCTCAATGCAGGAATATCACAGATGTTGGATAGTTGTCTTAATATAGTTTAGTTTGGAATCATTTTTTACGCCTAAAGCAGGAATATTTTCTAGTAATTGAAAGTTACGTTTTTAGGGGTTGTTGTAGTTACCATTTTCTTGCACTTTCCTTATTTTGATTTAGGTTGTTGTCAGAGAATTCAGCAATGTTGTCAGCATCTGTGTGAATATACCTCATTTCTTCAAAGAATTACACTAGCTGTCTCATCGGTTGATTTTCCCAACTAGGAGCCCTTGTTGTACGTCGCTTGTAACATGATATAGATTGCTCTTTATTCCATTTTTGCAACCAAAATATGTACTATTACAAAGGTAGGAAGCATGGTAAAAAGCTTAGCCAGCAGTTTCGTGGTGTCATACGTTTCAATCAAGTATTAAGCCTGGAGACGAACCATCATCCAGAATTTCTGTTTGTACAAGGCGACTTCTTTTTCATATAAAAATATCACAATGTGCCATTTCTACGTAATGATTTCTTTTAATTGTGAACAGTGTCCTTGGTAGGGCACACTTTTACGGCGATGTGAAGGTGCGTAAAATCTGTGTTCACCATGGATAAATCCACGCTGCAAAGATATGTATTGATTAAATATGTAACCAATTGTTTAAGTTGTTGAGAGACGTTAGTAAGAGCAAAATAATGTTTCCAAGATTTCCTTACATTGTTGCACGATCTCAGACTATTTCGTTCCACCGCCGTTTTTATAGCTTCGTTAAGTTTGATTCTGTAGTGGTGTTGAGAGACGTTAGTAAGAGCAAAATAATGTTTCCAAGATTTCCTTACATTGTTGCACGATCTCAGACTATTTCGTTCCACCGCCGTTTTTATAGCTTCGTTAAGTTTGATTCTGTAGTGATTCATTTTAATTTTACCCCTACTGAGCTTAAAAATCAAGGATGATCGGAATTGCGCAAGGTATCAACGTCATTCACGTGTAAATCCAATCGTAAAATAACATATTTTGTCAAAGTCTCCAATAATATAAGTTCATTCATTGGGGAGCGTATAAAAATCTGTGTGAGTCGTAAACAATTTGTGGTTTATGAGTTAAGGTGAAATGATTGTTAGGGTTAATGGCGAGTGTCTGATGAAGTAATCATTCCCATGTATTACTGACTTTAAAGATTCTCGACATTTCATTTAGTATATAATTGTTCATATGAATTTTTGTTGTAATAATTTTTTCAGTAAAATTTGTTTTCAGTGAAATTTACTATATCGTTACAAAAGGACTATTAATGCATTAGTTATTCTTGGTAGTTGAAGTCGAGGTAATAGCCTTCATTTTTCTCAAGCTTGTTCAAATAAATATTTTAGCTGTACAGGTGAGTAATTTGTTATAATTCCATTTTATGGCAACACTCATTTTGCAGCTGTTTTTTAATGATTAGTGTGCTCATTTTAATTGTTGTAAAAGTAGATGTGTGTGATTTTAAAACGGGAAGGTGTACATTCCATCCTAATTGTTTTAAGCAGGGATGTACACAAGCTAAACAATGAAATTTTCACTGTTAACATAAGGATGAATTCTCCGGTTATTAAATATTCTTAGTGATTTGACTACTGCAAATGCCGTCTGCCAATATATATATATATATATATATATATATATACATACATATAAGAAACTGTTATAGGAGGGTGTAGACTTGGTAGTGGAGAAATTAATCTATTTAAGTGATATTTTTTAATACTGTAAATAAATTTTTCGATTGCTTGTATCTAAATAAATAATTGATACTGTAAATAAATTTTTCGATTGCTTGTATCTAAATAAATAATTGATAAAATTTTAATATTTTCGAAGATTATTTTAAATTATTGTGATTTTTTAATTTTCCCAAAGTATAAAATCCTACAGTTGCATTGTTGTTCCTACACTTTTTAATCAAAACTTCAGTGAAGGTTGATGCACACATTAATGGATTAAATTAAAATGTCATACATGTATTTAAAGAAGACTTAATATTCTTAAAAAATAATACTTAATTTGTTATATTCGAACTTAGGCTCTGCAGGACAGGATTTCTTGGTTGTAGTTTAACTTATTCCAAAATGTATTTGGTCCCCACTCCATGAAATTATCTGGACTTATATTTCAGCCAAAATTGGCAAAAATTGTGCGTAGTATTCTCAAAATCCATATTTGTCTCATTTATGGTCCCAGGTTCAAGAAAACCTACTGAATGGTCCTGCAGAATCCTATCAAACATATAATATATCTATATGTGATTTTGTCTGGGGCTTATTCGGTGAGATTTAGTCCCGGTCCTGGTCCCTGTCCCATATATCTATTTAGTGCCATATTGAGATTAAATGCTCTAGAATGACTAATTATTAATCAAATGGAGCACTGAATGGGATTTTCCTGATATATTTTACGTTAGCAAATATATTATAGCAAATTTAAAATCAAATTGGTCCAGTACTGATCCTATCTGTGTTTTGTTCATTTTTGGTCGCTGTCCTGGCTCCGCTAATGCGAAATTATTACTTAGCATTGATTCCAAATCAAAGAGCAGTTGATTTTTTGTTTTCAGTCGGTGTCTGTATGAATTTTGAACATGCACGTACATATTGTATGTGATGTTTTAAAAATGTCCTTATTCACATTTTTCTGTATGTAGCATTTTATATTGGTAAATTACAAACTCCTAAATAAAAAGGCTGGCAACCGATCCGCGAGGGCTTCGTTGTGGTGCTTGGTTGCTCTCTTCTATTTATAGCATCAAATCCAAAAATATTTTAGTATCGTGATCACATGAAGGGTTCAATTGTCATAAAAAGGATGTTTTGTTTTCGAAGCTCATGCACAATGAAATTTTTATGTAAATCATATTTTGTATAGCATTTCACTGTTACCTATTGAAGTTAATTCCAAAATTGTAATCGTCATTGTGAAAGATAGATCATGAGTGAACGTTTTCTATTTGCATAGGAAGTGTTAACCCTATTTTCTAATCCATTTTTAATGGATATTTATGAAAAAATTCCTAATGTATTAAAGTAAAATTTTCTTTCTTTGTCAATAACCTAAAATGGTCAAATAATGAATTAAGTATATAATCACTTGAATTGGGTGCGTATTTGAAGCAATAATAGTTCCTAATGCGTACAGGACATTACATGTAAATTTTGAAATTCTGAATAATCAAATTTGTCAAAACTAATTTTAATTCGATTTTCTAGAGGCTTTTGAGTAGTGTTGATGTTTATTTTTATTATTCTTCCTGAATTTACAACTACTTTCTGTAATGTTGTAATTTTCAACGCACAGATATCAATATATGAACAGTCGCGCAAAAAAATTTAATATCATGAAACCTAGCTTTCATTATCATATTTTGCTATTTCTTCAGATAATTGTTTATTTATAATGATAACAAATAACAAATGAATAGTTAAATTTTCTCCTTTAGCGTCATACAATACATGAACATTTTTAGTCAATAGGTTTCTGTCTATAATCATCATTTTCGACAAGTCAACAATATAGGTTCGCAAATAATTCATAAGTATTTGTAGGACATTCATACTTTGAATTAATTTAGCCATTTGACTTCACACAATTTTATACAATTAACATCTAGTAATTTCAATATAGTTGTCATAAAAAATATGTTGACGATTCAGTTGTGTGAATTGGCTTATTATCTTGCTAAAAGACTAATAACGTTTACTTATTAGACGCAAATAATAGAATGAATATTTCACAGATCTGAAGAGGCATGTTTTGTCCATGCTGCACTGCCTGTTTTCTTTGAGTAAACAAATGTATGGTTATAGAAAAGAAAAACTTTAAATGTGTAATTCATAATTTCAATAAAGAAATACCTTTGGGTATTCTCTTAGCATATTTCTCAGCAGTGTCTACCCCACTAACCGAATCGATCGTTTGAATTCAAAATTCGACTGTCTGAATTCAAGATACGATTCCAATAGTAAATGTGATTTTATATTGGCTGATTTTAATTTTATTTATACCCTTACATTATTAAAGGGGTATAAACTTTCCTTCCACACTGTTTTGTCAGCTAAATTTTCTACTAAACTATATTTTTCTGCTCTTTTTTTCTGCCTTTGATTAACTTACTGAAGTGTGAATTCGAAAGTTGTGCAAATAAACGTCGTAATGTTGCAAGTGTTTACAAACTTTTCGTAATAAGATACTACAGTGAAATTTAATCTCTAAAGCGATTGTTTGCTAGTTATTTTGCGGTATTTTAGTATGTCAGCATTTGTGAGATTCCTAACTCCAACTTCCAATGTTGCCAAATGGGGAGTGCTTCAACAAAATGTAGTTTCAGCGATTTCTGGCGTGTCTCACATTGCAGATTGTATGCAGTTTTCAGAAAATTTCGTGCATCCTGATGAACGATACCCGCGCAAAGATATCACTCTACTTCCTCCTATAACTAAACCAGACAAAGTAACCTAACTTATTTAAATATATAGCTTTTTGCAACTCTACAACTTTTCGTTTTGCTAGTTTATGTTGCTACAATAGATTCAATTTTAAAAATTTGATGCAAAATGTGGGAATCACAAATAAATTTTCTAAAATCAAATCAAAATCTTTTTCAGATTTCGCAATTGCAAATAAAAATGTTGGAAATGCTAATATGTGAAGCAGAGGATTCTAATTATTAAAAGGCTTTCCATCTGCCATTTTCGACTTTTTTGCGCCACCGTAAGTAATAAATTTGATTTTTTGAACTGCGTTTAAAGCCGTTTAAGTGATTGCGTAGCATGTAATAAACGCATTTAAAATCTTGGCACAATTAACTTCCGTCCCATTTATACTTCCAGTATACACTGGCGTCACTCGTCAAACCCGGGGAGCACTCAAATTTTAGTTTCCCGTTTGCAAGAATTGTTTTTGTGACTATGCAGACTACGTCCTAAATCTGGAACTATTAGAATCTATTGATAATTCATTTGTAACACAGTAATTTTATTGCTGACTTTTAATTTGTCAGTTTTTTTCTAGTATAATTGAAGTAAAGACACAAATAACAAAAAAACAAAATCGTGTCACTGTGCGTCATCAATCTGCAATTTAAAAAGATATTCTTCCCCTTGTATATTTTTGCCATGCAAAAACTCAAATCGAAATATGAGCAACAAACCGCTCTATTTTATCACCATACTTTGGAATTATTTACTGAGATCTTGTTGTAACTTCTCTATCTGTTTACTCGGTTTTGCAAGTTAATTTTTCCGTCCGTTTCCAGGCCAATCACGCATTCAGCGTTAAGATTTAAATGAGATTTGTAAAGAATTTATATAACTAAACAATAACAATATATTATGTGGCAGAGTGATTTGTACTGATGTTTAGAGTGAAGTAGAGTAAATGCGTATTAGCTCTCGTTAACATCAGGTTCATTACGATGTTTCGCGGAAATAGATTTAACCTTATAATTACCGAGCTTTTATTATAACATGGATTAACAAATGGTACCCCAAAATAATCTTTGTATACATCAATGTATTTCCTATTCAGAAGAATGTTTAGCATATTTTTTTGTTCTTGTTATAGATTGTATATGAATTAAGAGCACAAAAGTATAGTTCCCTGCAAATGGTACAAAGCACTTTGGGATTATATTCCAACACACATTCAAATCTGAATCTGATATGCTGTTACAAAATATTTTTCAATATTTCCATATATAACTCTGTGTCCTGTAGTCGAACTGTTGGCATCAAATTAGTCTTATATTTTTATTTTCACACATACACTAATTTAAGTAAACAAAACCCTTATGTGATAGTTAAAATACTGACAAAAATTTTAAGTGTTGCAAATACATTTACTCATTAATTGCATATTTACCTAAATGGCAGGTTTCATTTGAGCACTTTGCTCTCTCGAGTGAGCAACATGTGAATTTTTTCAAGTTTTAACCGAATTCAAAGAATTGTGAAAAGAACGTGAGTTTTTGTGTTTCAATAAATTTATTTTATTTCATTCAAATTTAATAACTAAGTTTTAATTATCAATTTAAATGTAGAACACTGGTTTTATTATCGGTTTTAGTTTAGGTACTGTGTGTCGGGCTCAACTATTATGATCACTGCGAAGAGCAGAACTGTAAAATTCCAACGTCGCCAGTTATTTTTAACAAATTTCCATCCACCCTCATAGGAGATTGTAGCAATGTCAAATATCCAACAATCACAGAGCAACTTGATTATGAAGTTGAATTAGCAGTGGTTATCGGAAAACAAGGAAAGGTAAACTTTCTATTGCTACTCTTGTTTATTACACGGTTCTGTGGGACTATAATATATTTGTCCCAATCCCGTTTATTATAATCTTTGACTCCTGGTATTGTCTCATCCAATCCCATGAAAATCGCTTGTTCCATTTTACCCATGTGCTCCCACTGCATAATTTAAATTCTTCTAAAACTTAGAATAATATTATATATTATGTATTGTGTTGGCACTTATTTTAAAATAACATTGTAGATCACACATTAGTATAAGCCATTCATTCAGAAACTCATAGAATATAAACCGACAGACGTTATAGAACATAGGTAGTGTGTTGGTAATCAATACACTAGTTAAATTTGAGCAAGACTATATATATATATATTATTATTATTAACAGCAATCATGTGGTCATCTTTTTCGAATCCCCACTTTCTGGTATGACATACTGAAGATATTGCTGCTTTTCGAACAAAACAAAAAATTGCATAATAATGTATCCTTCATTCAGAACAGTTTTTCTTTATAATGTTCACTTTGGACACTTCCATCTAACAACTTTGATTGTATAGACGTAAATTGAAGTTTTAAATTTAAATTGACACAGTTTTCTTACACTAAATAAATAGTTTGGGTGAAAATTGACTTCAAGTTTTTGCGTAATCTCAAAATACTGATCGTTATTTTCATTGTTTAAACTCAATTCAAAATAATTTTGTATATTAGTAATACTGTAGGACATTGCTGAATCTGAAGCTTTGAATCATGTAGTGGGCTATACTGTTGCATGTGATGTTACTGCTCGCGATTGGCAGATGAAGAACGGCCGTCAGTGGTTGTTAGGTAAATCAATAGACGGCTTCTGTCCCATTGGCCCTGCTGTAGTCGGAAAATCGGAAATTTCAAATCCACATGCACTTCGTCTCTCTTGTCATATTAACGGTTGGTTTATATTTTAATATATTCGTTGATATGAAATACCTACAAAACATTCCACATTCTCTTGTGTCAGAATGTATGGTCGTTCCAGCTCGATATTTTGCTCAGTAAACTTATTTTGTAGTAACATTAATGCGTTTTGTGTATTTATAGAGTTCTCGAAAATAGCAATTATTTCGTCGCTATGATGCATGTGCATTTTAAACTAGGATATTCCTATTTTTTCCAAAAGTTAAAACAAACACGAGTTATTTCGCTTGTTTTCTTCCAAAGCTTTAATGAAACTTTCTCTCCCATTTAGAGCATACGCAGCTAAACTGCAGATCAGTATTATCTTGAATAGTCTTGTGGATTGCATCAGTTCTTCTTCAGAGTACACGGATGCAATATTTAAAATTTGTAATTGATTTGTCTCAATTCCCCACTTTGAAAATTAATTGTCTTTCGACGTTCAAATTCCAATTGAATTTTTTTGACTGGATAAACAATTGCACTGCATTTATTAGAAATGAATTTCCGGCCAGTGCATTCAATTATCCGATATGTTCATACTCTATCCTGATATATGCAAGGCATTATCCGATATGTTCACTCAAATGTGCGATCAGTTCATTAGTTATCGGTTTTTATATTGAATTTTCCATACATGCCAGCAATTATCCAACACTTTTAACAATGTATGTATTAACAAGCGATCATCAAAACTAGTATATATTCGAGTCAAGAGATGTATTTGTCAGCCAACGCACTGCAACGGGTTACGACATTTGTTGAATGTAACTATTCACTACTGATGCCACTGTTATCGATTATAAAGACTATGGACAAATTACAAGTAAGACACGCGTTCGTTGGTGTGTGTGTGTGTGTATGGATTCTTCTTTACTTGGATGGATAGGACCGAGCCGACGTATTATTTGTTTTGATCTAGCTTTAAAGAAATTAAAGCAATACTCAATGGCTTTAAGTTAGCAGAAATAAGGTAGTAATCTTCTCACATAAACTAGTTCCGCAGCAGCTTCATTCTGTGAATGACAAGGTGCGTTGTCAATAACAAACCAGAATGGAAACACTTCAGCTTGTTGTAGAATATTTTTTTTAGTTTTTCTAGAAATTTAGGAAAGATTTTTTTTTACATCCACCAAGAATACATTTACTATACACGACATCTGTTATTGCAAACTGCTGCAATAATTTAACACACGTTGGTTTGCAACAATCTTCTTTGACCGTAATCATCTTCTTGCTCAACCAACCTTTGGTAATGTGAACAAGTTGTATGCTATTTCATAGATCCAAACAATTCTGTTCTCACCAGAATGCTGATGAAGCCACTCTGCAAATTTCACTATTTCTAGCTTCTAGAACTAGATCATGCTTCTTAGTTATGATCATTTGTAGTCGTTCCCATAAGTCAGCAATCAACTTATAATTTAAAAAACTCTGAAAAATACTGTCTTTCAATTTGTAAATCCAATATACATAATAAAAAATAATCTAGCATTTGAAAACTTAAAATAAATTTTCCCACCAAGAATGGGCTCTTGAAGTCAACGGATCTTCAAAATTTAACAATCTTGTTCTCAAAATACTCATAACAAAATGCAAACCAGAATTATTTTGAATTTAAATCCTTCAAAAAAAACAATCATAATCATTCAACAAGTTCCATCCATGTGTTATTTATTTTTGTCTTATCACTTGAAGTAAACTCTTCATTGTTGACTGCTCCATCTACTGCTGTCTTAGCGTAATGCAAATCATTCCATTTAGTTATAATTTTTTTTAATACATAGTTTTAGATAAGAACGAGTATATTTGTTTTTTTAATTAGTTTAGATAAATATTGTTACTAATATGTTTAGCTCCTTTGAAAACTTGTATTTCAAGTTTTCTTTGATATAAATTCAGTAATGCCAAACTTTTGCTAGATGTGCCAATGTAAATACTAGATATACCGTTTAATTGTTGGTTGTGCCTATTAAATGGTACAAATACCAATGTTAATGTTCGTTCTATCATTAATTTTAGATATGCCAATTGCAAGGTGAATGTGTAGATGCACTAAATGCCTTTTCGTCCATATTTTGCGTTTTAATCCGATTTCAAACGTATCTATTGAGTTCAGTTTTTTCGACCGGAGGGAGTTGATAGTGAGCCCAATCGTTACTGTCTGTCTGCTTCCATCGCTTTAAAACGTTAATCCCATTTGCTAAAATTTGTCTGTAATCCGATTGGCTAATAGCCATTGGCTAGTGACGATTCGACCGTTATTAAAAAATATGCCTCGAGGTAGACAGCCAAAATGGGAAATTTTGTTAGTAATGTTACTCCATGGATTTTGGAAGTTTATAGCTCATTTGAAAGGCAACACTAGAGCAAGATTTCATCTAAGCGTCCAAAAGCCAAAAACCCAAGATCAAATTAGCTAGATCCAAAAAACGTAAAAAATTTGAAATTTTTTGTCGAGTTGACCGGGTATAGCTAGATCAATCTTAAAAATTTTTACATGAGTATTTGAACCATCGATCGAACTCTATTGTGCATATAAATTTAACATAGTAAGCATTAATCGGATAGAGTGCTGGTCGATCAAGTACCCAGCAGTGAATAAACAAACTTGATCGACCAGTACTCTGGTCAATTACTGCTTACTATGCTAAATTTATTTACATTTATCCGACGTAATAATCACATGAACTAGTCATATAAATCGACATATGGTGATCGAGGGATCCAGCAAAAAAGCCATTTAGCAAAAGTATTAATTTGAGAAAATTGAAAGAAGTTTTGTGACATTTGCATTTCTACATGGCATTTGCTATTTTGTTTTACATGTTATGGGTTTGAATACCCAAGCAATACCTAACATAAAAATTACAAAAATTATTATTCCGATTGGTTTTCTGCAACAAAATTACCACCTAGAAAAAGTTTAAAATTTTGCACAATCCCTTCGATATATGCCATATCAGTAATATTGGTTACTCAGTTGCATCGGAATTTAAGAACTTTCGATCGCTGGTTTTTCACAAATACGAAATTTTTTGTTATTTTTTTAATCTAGCTGATAAGGAAGAAGTAGCTGTAAGGCGCGTGTTCTTGTTCATATTGTTAATGAATAATCAATTATCACTTAATACCTTTTGAAATGACATATCTTCATGAGAGGAATTTTTCAAATTGTTTATGACTTGAAAGAAATGCTATATCTTCACAATAATTTATATTTACTTCATTATGAAAACATGATAATTTATGCTTTTTATGTTGTTTAAGGAGTTTAGTTTGAAAGTGAACTAACCCATTTTTATTATTTTACCAAAAAAAGTGTTCAAGGGTCTAGCCCTGTGTAAACATCAAACGGAATAAAAAGAATTTCATGAAATAGAAAAGGCCATTTCGAATAGTTTGCTTCGAACTTCTGTAAAAGAGTAATAAATAGTCTAGTATCTCTTTCTGTTATAAATTCAGTTTTCAACTATATACGGGATATCCCAATATCCCTGATTTATAAGCTCTTATATGTACTGTTCAAGATATTTATTCATAGACAAACATCACGATTTTGTAGGATTGTTGTATGTAACTTTTAATAGTTTGATTAGAATTTTTATTATTAGCTCCGAAATTTTGAATATAAATGCTGTATTTAAATTTAGGTGTGAAAAAACAAGACGGGAATACTTCCAATATGATCTTTAGCGTTGCCTTCATTATCTCACACATTTCTAAATTTTGTACTCTTCTTCCTGGAGATGTTATTCTTACTAGCACACCGAGTGGTGTTGGAGTTTTCCGCAATCCACCAGAATTCCTGAAAAAAGGAGACATTGTAGAATGTTCAATTGAAAAGATTGGAAAAATCACAAATAAGATAATTTAGAATTATAAATTTTATTTAATTTTGTATTTTGAAAAAATATTTTTATATTTGTTTTTATTTTTGTACTTGAACTGAGCTGTATGTGAATGCTCTTGTTAAATTTCAGTGATGAATCAAATTTTCAATTTTTATTTTCAAATTGTGTTTTTATCTGAAATATACTTTCACCTTGGATAAATATCAAATGTCTTAACCTTGCTAAAGAAAAAAAGAAATTTTGGGAAATTTTCTAAGTTTTCAAATCTTCGCATAACTACCTTCAATATATAAAATAATTATAAGTATTACTTTTCATACTAATCACAAGACTCAAAATGCTAAAAATGTAGGAATGATTTTAGAATCAACATGGGGCTTAACATATTTATTCAGAGATTTCCGAAAATCTGATGTAATTATATTTAAGGAAATTTTCGATTTTTTGGTTTTTTATCTTAACAAAAATTTTTTTCGATTTTGCACCGATTTTGACGTTCAAAAGTAGTTTTTGCGTTCAAAATTTGTAAGGATGTAAGAAAATTCTTATCTTACAAATAATGATGCCTTCGACGCGCTCTTAAAGCTAATATTTGATCTGCAAAATTTTAAGAATATTTTAGGTTCATATTGACTGAATATTTCATTAATGTCGCAATTCGAACCTGGAATTCGCTACCTAAGCAAATTAAAAACATTGAAAAGTCGAAGTCTTTTAAAAAGCATTTAAAAATCTTCTTTAAGCAAAAATATATTTCTGGTACATCATGGTTAGGATATAAATTTTACAGCAATGACTATACGATAACACGCCATTAAAATATACAGTAATTTATTAGCCTGGAAGATTTGTTACTTTTTGTAATGTATGTTGATTTTTACATGTTTTTTTTGAAATTATTGACGCTATTCAGATAAATTATCAGTTATTAAATTGTAAATAATTATCTTAATATAGAATCTCTTATCTTATTAATTTATGTAATTCTTATAAAAAGAAAGTGTATAACTTATAAAATAGCAACAAAGTAATGCAAAGGTGATTTAAGTCCAAAACTGAAAAAATAGATAAAACAAATTTTAATAAATGGCACTCATAGGAGTAAAATAAAAGCAACAATTTCAGGATTTTATAAATAGTTTCCCTAATTTGTTCAAAATAGACGTTATACAGTGAGCTCCAATGGAATCATTGTACTAGAATATTAATGGAACAGGGTTAAGACAGTCTACATAAGTTAGGCGTTGACTACTAAATTTTTGGTATCGGACAACCCTAGGTAGTGGTTTCTTTGGACCAGTTATTAGAAATATCCATGTTATAGAATTAATGAATATTTAAATATCTTTCATTAATATAAGAATAATTTATGCCAAATTTGAGCATGAAATTAGTATTATTTGAAAAGTAGTAATATCAAGTTCATCATTATAATTTTAAATATTTAATCATAATTTATAGTGCCCATTGTTGAGAAATATCATGAAACTATGAGTAATACTATGTTGTACTGAAATTTCAATGCAAACTTTGTAGATACCTTGGAGATTTGTTCTATTCTGCGGAAGGAATATTGTGTAAATTTGTTCTGTCAAATGGTTGTAGCGACCTAGCCGGCTGGAATTCAAATTAAAATCACAAACATTTAAATGTTATACTTACAAAGCACGATGCGCAGGTACAGTATATATGTGATATTCGTACCAGCCCGGAATAGGTTCTACATGTACACGTACAGGAGAAGAACAACACAAATAACCTTAATAAGAACATGCAGAGATATATTTCGACTTACAAAGTCATCGTCAGTTTTACAAATTATTCCCTCTAAATGTACTAGATTTTAAAATAATAGTTATAATCTTTTAAATTATCTGAAAACCTAAGCAAAATACTAAGTATATTACCTGAAGCAATATCAACATCAATGCTAAAAAATTTGCTAATGACATCATAAAACAAAACACAAAAGGTTATATGGTTTCATATGATATTAAGAGTCTATACACAAATGTACCATTAGAAAAATCAATTGATGCTGCAATTGAACTCCTTAAGAATAAAAACACAAAAATTTACAATCTGGAGTACAACACAATAAAAGAACTATTAACTTTAGAAACGAAGAATACTTTAATGGAATTTGATAACACATTTTATCGTCAAAAAGATGGTTTAGCCATGGGAAATCCGTTAAGTACTACTCTTGCAAATATATATTTAACTACAATTGAAAACAAATTTACAACATCAGACATCCACTTCATTTATTATCAACGCTATATGGATGATATATTTGCATTAGTAAAAGATGAAGAAGCATCAGAAAACATACTTACAAAATTGAATTTAATTGACAAGAGTATTCAATTTACAAAAGAGATTGAAACTAAAAACAAATTTCATTTTTTGAATATACAAATAATTAGAAAAGATAACAAATTTGAAACTGGAATCTATTATAAACCAACAGACACAGGATTGTTATTGAACTACAACTCAAATACGCCTTTAAATTACAAAATATCATTAATTAAAAGTTATATTCATCGAATATTTGACAATTGCAGCACATATAGAACAATTAACCAAGAAATAGGAAATCTTAAGATTGAATTAAAGAAGAATGAATTTCCAAATAATTTCATAGATCGACATCTTAAGAAATCATTAGAAGACATTTTATTTAAAAACAAAAGATCAAAAAACAATCCAACTAATTATGAACATTTTTTAAGATCGAATATAGAGGACTTCACACTGAAAACATGATTAAAGAACTCAAAAAAATATCAATATTTAAAGAAAATGTTAGATTTACATATAACAATCATAAGCTAAGAACAAAATTGGTGAAGATTATATTGGTTTTTCTAGTAGGCAACTATCAAGAAGAATTAAAGAACATGAGACCAGTTCTAATATATCTAATCATTTAAAAAAATGCGGACTAAACTTTGAAACAAAAATATTACATTAGACGTCACGATCAAGTAATTTTAAAATTATTGAGAGTATTTTTATAAAATCCTTGCAACCAAGCTTAAACACAAAAGAAGAATATATTTATAAATTAAATTTGCCACTTTTTAAAATTTGAAAAATTATAATTATTATTGTAAAATCTAGTAAATTTAGAGGGAATAATTTGTAAAGAAACTTACGATGACTTTGTAAGTTGAAATATATCTGCATGTTCTAATTAAGTTTAATTAAACTCCTTAAAAACATGATATTAGTTTTAGCAAAATGTTCCTAATTTGAATTTTGTTTAAGTGCTGATATTTTTCTGTTTTGCCAGTTTAGCTGTTAGGCCTTATGTTTTTATTTTATTTGTATTTATTTATTTAGTCTTAGAGGCATGCAAAAACTTTTTTGGTACTTATGATGTAAAAATTGATGTAGATGTTGCTACTACTACAAAAGGAGAGACATTCAAGTGAAATTAAATATAGAGGAAAATATGAAAACTCTAATGTGTTGATTTTTGTAAATGAATTTGTGAAATAATTTATATAACTATAAATAACAGTTCCTCTTAAATTCAACTAATTTAATGATGCCTTTGTATTAGCTACATGAAAGGCGGTTCAAATTTCCTACCTAGACCATATAAGTTAACACATTTCTTGTAAAGACACAATAAATTATGTGCAAGACATACACGTTGTGTTAATCTTACTAAGTTTTTGCAATAACTACTTTCAAGTCTTTCTAAGAATGTCACGCTGAAAACTATAAAGCATATCTGTGATTATTGTGATTACTGTTACATTAAATAAATATTTTCAGTCATATCAAGCCGTTAAAAATACCCAGTGGTGGCTGTATGTAGAAGTCATCAATAATGGCGTCATGAGGTTCTTTGCTTGGGCTAGTATGTGTTTAGTAATTTCGTGGATGGACATAGGATCAATTTGGAGACCTATGTGAAGCCTTTATTTAATGAATTTTGCTTTAATAGTTTTAACGTATTCGTAGCACACATTATATTATAAAGCTAAATCAATCAATAAGTATTTACTAAATTCAAAGTACATAATTCATTCTTCGGAATATTTTCAAACAATCTGTGTGATTTTCAAAACGCATCCTATTTTCAGGACTGATTTTAGTCAACCAGTGTAGTGCCACTTCCTTTGAATTGGTTTTCAACCGTAGCCCTGAGCTTTTGTGAGTAGAAGCATTTGTATTTTCATTTATCCATGTTTCTACTGCATCTGGGAGTTGGCCCAGTCCCAATTTTTGGTAAAGCATCTTTGAACTTGACAGAGGATTCATCGCAAAATCTTCGTATTTAACCAGACTATAGCGATGAGATTGTAACCGATCTCCTAAATAGAACTGAATTTGGGAATCGCATTCAGTAATTGCAAAATCAATTAGTTGTTGATATTCGATTACCTTTAATAATATTTTGGATCATTGGTGTGCATATGCTATCGGGAGTACTTATACTTCTATACCCCATAGATTTCCTAAATGGATTAAGAGTCAAAGCAAATTTAATGCGTAATATATGTATGCAAAAAATCTACAAACTAACACATGAACAAAAGAATAAAATGTAAACAAATAATTAAGTACAAATTAATATGTACAATATATAATAATAGAATCAATGTTTGTGTAGGTGTTCAATGTTGGATGTATGTTTCGAATGCATGAAATGTATCACCATCCCCTAATGTATACTGTTATATTAGAAGAAATTGTTTCAATTTTTTTCTAAACTTCTTATAGTCTTTTTCTATTCGCGTTTCATAATCTAAATTATTCCGGAATTTAATTGATATGTGATGAAAGCCATTAGAATATTTTTGCGATTGATCATTTAATTTCATATAATCATTGAGGAAAAAGAGAGATGTTTGTAGAGATTTCGATTTAAATAAGATACATAGCATACGCAGATGAATTTGATAGAACGGAGATAATATTTTATATTTATTACGATATACTGATGCTTTGTCATGCCTTTGTGCAAAGTTTAAAGTTTTTATAAACCAATGAATGTATACCATGATAAAGGCATAGGATGTTTCGAATTTAGCTTAGTTAAAAGAAAAGAACAGTATTGAAAATTGGACATTAAGTGTAGTATTAGCAGCTTTTGTTGAGGTGTATAATTATGTCAATGTACTACACTTAATAAGAAATTCTATTCTATTCTACAAACAGAAAGCATGTATCAGTTGTTTATGATAATTGCCTGATATTACATTGTGAAAGTGATAATGATATCTGATGACTGCAGTCATTTTTTAAATCTTATTCAGTAGAAATTTTTCAAATTTTAATTCATTATCTATTTCCACTCCTAAATAGTTGACTGACTCACTTTGCCTTATTGGCATATTATTTATTTTAAGTTCTATATCACTTATTAGGTTTCTTTGCCCCTTTGGTGAGAAAATTATAAATTGTGTTTTTTCAATATGTAGTTTTAGTTGATTGTTTGTAAAATATAGTTGTTCAATTTTTCTACATCTGTTTGGAGGTTTTTTGTATCATGAAAAGCATTTTTTGCGGTGCTTATAATCATGTGTCGTCGGCATATCGGTATATGTCGCTGTGATTAACATGTTTAATTTACATAAATTGGAAATAAAATAGGGCCACGGACATTACCTTGGGGCACCCCACGGTCAGTCGTAACATAGCTTGATTTTTTACTGTTAGTATTACACGCTGTTGTCTGCTTTCTAAGAAGTTCATGATTAAATTAATTGAGTTATCACCAAAATTATAATTTACAAGCTTATCAAAATTCATGGAATTGAATGCTTTACTTAAATCTAATCATGCGACAACACTGCATTTATGATGAGATGTATTAGACTTTATTTATTGAGTAATAGATAGAATTTCGTCTTCGGTGCATTGGCCATTGCGAAATCAAAATTGTTTATGCGATAGAATATTTTCAGATTTTAGAAATGAGTTTATTTTAATATACAATAGTTTTTCAAAGAGTTTGTTGAAAGGATGTGCAATACAAATGGTCTATAATTTTTTGCGTTTAATTTGTCACCTTTTTTATATATATATGAGTTATATCTGATTTTTTAGTATGTCTGGAAATTCACAATCAATAATGCATTGATTAAATGCTATAAGTAATTGTTCCCCAAAAATATGAAAAAAACGTTTAATAATAAAAAATGGGAGATTATAAGAAGCGGTTGATTTGTTGGTATCAAGGTTTTTAAAAATGTTTTCTAATTTATTGATTGTAGCAAGTCTAAAGGAAAATTGTTTTGATTGTTTGAGATTATCAGAATTTTGTTTTTTCTTATAAGGCGGGGAATTGAAATTTCCAATTTCTTTGAATGTTGAATTTAAATTATTTAGTATTTGAGTTTTGTCTGTTATGGTCGTATTATTGATGTATAATTCATTTATTTCGAATGAAAGATCTTTAGATTTTCCAATAAATTTATGGACGTATCGCCATTTTTCTCGAGTAGAATTTAATTGATTAAAGAATTTTTGCCGACCTTTAGTTAGATGATTTTTTGTTCTTAATTGCTTAATTACTTTCTTTGATCTTTTGTAATTGGTCCAATTTGTCGGCTCAGATTTCACAAGATCAATAATTCCCGTTTAATTGATATTAGTTCTTGGACTTGATTATTGTCGGTGTTTGAAAAAGGAAATTTAATTGCTTTAATCTTAACCCTTCGCTTCTTAATTGGTGCAACAGTGTTTAATGCTTTGTAGATTCCTTTTGCAATGTAATTAATCATTTTAAGTAGAGAAATTAATGCGTAAATATAGTTAAATGAGGTGTTTTTAGGGCCTTTTCCATTTTTCTCTTGCATTTATGATTTTAAATTGCTTGCTTTTAGTAGTTTTGTTACTAATATATGTACACAGGACATGATCACTAAATGATTCAAACATTAAAGTTTTGAAAGAAAATTCAGAATTAGTAAAAAAGTAATCAATTAAATTGTTCATGCGAGTTGCACAAACTGTATTTACATGTAGCAGACATTTTATTTATAGAATAAATAATATAAAAATTTCTTTAAAAAATATTTGTCTAATATAAATTATTTTAACTAAAGATTGTATAGGTAACCGAAAATAAGAATTATATTATAAAAGAAACATTACGAGGTGCTACATTCGTATGTAATCTTATACTTTATGTGATCTCACAAAAGTGTAGTTTGACTCAATATTCCAAGGGGTGGATAAAATACTTGAACCTTAACAAATGAAAATTAAATAAGCACAATTAATTAGATTGGGCTTCAATACTGTCCACAACCAAAAATTCTGGCCCTGCTAAATTTTTGAAAAATCAATATAGGGTTATCGTACATTTTTTATGATTGCTGTGGAGTCATACTTGAAGGGAAGTAAGGGGACTTAAGTCCATTATTTTTTGGAAAACAAAATTTTTGCATGCGATTCAAATAAATTTTCAAAAGCTTTTTAAAAACTTTAAAGAGATTTTGAAATTATTGTAAAATTAATTATTACACAATTATTGTTATAGTAGACATTTTTATAAAATTTGTTAGTAAGTGAATTCAGGGAAGCAACATAAATTTTGCACCAAATTCCCTGCATTTGATAAATCACTGCATAAATTAAATTAGCATGGTTCAATTAATGCTATTATTGCAATCGCCGCATCGAATATTTCAGAAAAAGCTGAAATTAATATGAACGTTGAAAAATTCGGACCCAAATTTAACTCTTAATTGCCGATGCTTTCGTCGCGAGCAGTCGGTCCGTGCGAGCGCTCTGTGCTCAACACGAACAATTCCACCTCTATCATTGCGTCGCTAGAAGAGGAGCTCAATAACACAAAATCATTAATAGCTACTTTTAGGAATATGGGAAAAGATGAGCTAATCATTCTACATAATCTCCTAGCATCCTTTGACAAAACACCTTTAGAAACGCAGACCAAAATCACAAAAGCGGAAAAGGAGGTTAAGAACATGCACTCACAAACATAAAAAAGACCATGATTTCCGAAGAAGCTGAGAGAAGAAGCCGATGTCCTCATCATTGATTCCTCAATGTACCAGCACCTCAGAGCCCCAGGAGTGATAAAGAACCATAATGTTGCCGTACATTCGTACCCGTGCGCCACCATTAACGACGTTACAGAAGTCTTAAAAGAATACCAACTTTCAGAGCGAATTAAGAAAATATTAGTTACGATCGGACGAAATGACATAATGAAAAGAAAAGAAAATTATACAGATAAGTACACTAATTTGCTTAATATTATACACGCTAAATTTAGTTCATCAAAAGTTTTCTTAGGAGAGGTGGCTCCTTTTTCTAACAACAAGGAGTTCAACAAAAAATCAGCTGAACTAAATTTATTAATTAAACAAAATTCGAAATTATTGAATTATTCGGTTTTTGAGAACTTTAAATATTTTTGTTTAGGAACTAATCCAAATCCAAAAATGTTTACAAACAACGGTATCCATTTTTCGAGGTTCGGTTACTCAATGCTTGCGCGTAGCATCAAAGAAGTCTTTAATCCGCCGCCACTTTCAGCAATTACGCAATTACACGCAAAGCATTAATATAGTACAATCAATAAATTCTACTAAATATATTCATATTAACTACCTAAACCTTCTTCAAAAAATAATGAATGCAAACAATTCGTACACGAACTTGGCTCAAACTTTGTCCTTAGAGTATCTAAAATATGGCTTACAAATAATTATGAAAATTCTCCTTGGCCGATTGATAATTATTAATTTAAACTGTTCAGAACAGATAGAAATCAAATTTTACATTACAATAAAACAAAAAGAGGAGGTGTAATGTTCCTAGTTGATAAAAATCTAAAACCTAAACTTCAGAAAAACATTTCAACCAATAACACATATGAATGTCCTTGGGTTGAAATCCAAGCCCCGCTTAATTGTAATATCAGGCAGCTTCTGAATATATGATATTGTCCAAACAAAGCTAATTCGAACAAATTCTTTGCACAAATCGAAAATGAAATCATTACTGTATTAAGTCATAACACAAATATAATGTAAATGGGCGACTGGAATTTGAACTTTCTAAATATAACACTGAAAAATCTAAGCAACAAAATTTCCTTTTAACTTTGAACATTTCACTAATAAATCAATGCATTCCATCCAGAATTTCTGCAAATGGCCAAACCTTGATTGATCATTTTATGGTTTCGAAAATGAATCTTTATATAAATGCATTTGTTCTGAATTCCCCTACTCTGACCATTGCCTTATAATAACTTGTTCTAATAAGCAAAAAATTAACAACCCAACTAAATCTTGGATAAAAATAAGAGAAAAATCAGAAGAAAATGTCCTAAAACTTTTAAATAATTTAAGAACCGAAAATTGGAGTAGAATTTACTCTTCACAAACACCCAATGAAATGATTAACAACTTTAATAAAATTCCTTTATTCTATTTGAACATATGACACTTTCTTTTATTTGTTGCCCTGAAAAGAAAATTTTTATTCTGATAAAATTTGATAATGTGTCTAAAAAGTTTCTAAGTCATGGATTGATACAAATTGCTTAGAGTTAATTGAACAAAGGAAATCTAAATGGAGGTGATAGAAAAATTCTGAAACTGATGTAGTTGGGAACAAGAAAACGAGAAAACAATGCGTGACCACGTTTTCAATTCATACTTTATTTCTAATAAATCAATTTCAATTAGTGTTCTAACTGATCATTTTTTCAAATACACTAATGAGGCTGCTGCTGCTGCTGCTGCTGCTGCTGCTGATGATGATGATGATGATGATGATGATGATGATTATGATGAGGATGGTGATGTTGATAATGATTATGATGATGATAATGCGACTTACATTTTATTATGAAAAAAAAATTTTCCAAATTATTAGTAATTTGAAACTTCCTAAGGTTCATAAAGATCTACTTCTGTCATGAAATTTGCAAAACATATCTACTTCTGAACAGTTAAATAAAATTGATCACTCATAATTTTTTAGATTATAAAAAAATCTATATTTAGAAATGTTTGAACAGTAATGAGGTACCTGTAACAAATTCTTGAGGCATCAAGAAATAAATCAATATTTATATTTTAAATATTATCTAGAATACAAACAATTACTTATGTATCTAACATGATTTAGAGTTCTATAAGTTAAAACCGAAATCAGTCACTTTTCTAACACTAAATTTGCTATTGGAGCTCAAGTGTGCAAATGACAGGAATGGCAGTAAAACTGTGTCTAAACTGTTAACACTTTCGGTGAAACTTGATTCCTCCATTCAAATTTATATATTAAGTTCAACATTGTATATACTAACAAAATTTTTAAAAATCGACTTTGCTATTGATTTAAATTATAACTATTGCTATATCTTACCGTAAATAACTGCGAAAATTGCCTATTTGTGGGTCACAACCCATAAGTTTAATAGGCTTCAAAAATGAGCACCATATTGCAGTAAAAAAGATTGCTTTACATTCTGAAGTGAGAGGGAAATCTGGTGACCCACTCATAAAATTGAATTTCACACTTCTATCACAGTAAAACACATGACATATTTCATGGCGATCTCAATTTTTGAGCACCTGTATCAAATTTTAAAAGCATTTTAACATAATCCAAATTAATCAATTGTTTCATAAATTTCATTGAATCTGATTGTATTAAGTAAATGTGCACACCAAAATTAGTATATGGTACTATGATTTGTATAAGCATTCAATGTGGAAATTTCCAATTCGCTTGAAAAAATTCTTACAAACAATTGGAATATACTAAAATATTCCGCAGGATTCGATTCTTTTCCTATATATCATATGAAATGTATATATATATATATATATGGGGATAACTTTTTAGTTGCACCTTCGCAGGCGCATAGGATGAAAAATGAATTTTTAATTAAAGCATATTAAAGCATCAAGAAGAAATTTGAAATGAGATTAGTGCTATAATTGGAAGCATAGCGTTATGTCGTTAATCCCTGCAAAAATATGTACCATGACATGACTAATGTAATAATTATTGATAATTATTGCTCACACTGTATATATACATATACATATATAATATATATGTATACATAAAGTGTGAGCAATATATATTTTATATATATATATATAATTGAATTAAGGGTATACATGCACATGAATACATAGGCCTATAGACATGCATAATGTTAATTCAAGTGGTGTATATAATGCATGGTTTTGAATTATAAAAAATAAAATCTTTTGACTGATTTCAGTAGAAGCATGTATGACTCATACATTAGAAATCTAGATGACATCTAATTTGCAATAAATAAAAAAGTAACTTAGTACCTATATATTCAATCAAGACATACCTGGAATTGTGTATTGCTCGAGGGTCTCTCACGAGATGAATGATGTGTAGATTAGGATCATTGTGAAGAAGGTTCGACACATAGTCAATATCTAACAGCCGAATAGTTTTTGCAACATTTAAAGAACTGCGTTTGCAAAGATTTTCAACGACATTTCTGTCTATGCTATGTAGATCTGTGGTTTGAAAAAGTTCAAAGAGTTTTGCAGACTTCTTAATAAATATTTTGAGTTGGCTGTGTACTCCAAAATTATGTTCCATGTTTCTTAGATAAGAATAACTGTACCCAGCTTTCAACTGTTCAATAATATACGGGAATGTGAAATTGCACTCTAGGAGATTCAAAAGTGTTTGTCCCATTTCATGAAATTCGCGAGTGTATATATTGCTGTTAACACTTTCTGATGCCTTTTTCCATGTCCAATGAAATACTCGAGTATCGTAATAAGTCTGCTTGAAGATAAACAAAGGTTCAAAGAGGTAAAACGCATTAGGATTTGCATTGAACAGCTGGCCAATGAACGAAGAGCCTCCACGCATGTAGCAGAAGATAATGATTCTTTTTATTGGAGCATGTTTAGAAGATTCAGGTGAAGTTTGTGGTATTTCCTGTTTTGACGTTGCATCTAATAGTTTGTCAAAAAAGCAATTCAAATTTCTACACATAAATTTACAAATATATTAGTACTGTAAATGTACATTTTGAAGAAACCTACAAATATAATAATTGTCCAATGTTCGAATTTATCAAGGAATTTTCAACTCCTGATTTGCAAATTCATTATCCAATATATATATATATATGTCGAGTATACATTTCTGATATTTATAATTCTGTTTAAAAATTCAATTGGATGTAATACACTATGATTTTTATAATTAATATATAACGAGGACTAATCTCTCTAACATGTCAGTGGCCTTCATACAATTGTTATATTATAGGAATTTTGTGGCAAAAAATCACGCTAAATGACCAAATAGAACTAAATATTACCATGGAATTGATAATTATTGAAATAGGAAACTTGCTTTAGGTTTGACTAACCACTAGTATGGACAATTTTTGACGTTGACAGATTTGCATGCAGAAATCGGCTGTGAATCATCAGCTTGTTCAATTCACTATCTTCTTTAAAACGTCTAATGAGCAACAGGCAGAAGATTACACCAACGAAAAATAAAATATTGGAAATACGAGTAATTCCTGAAGCATTTAAATGAGGTTTGCAAAACATTTCTATTATTTAGTTGTACAACAGGTGCCGATAACAGTGGGAAAGTACTAAACATATTGCGAAAATTTTAATCGAATCATAAGAATGTTTTTGTTTTGGAATTGTAAAGTTACAACATGCTAAAATTACAAAATCCGGCCTGACTCGCAGTCTATCAAATTTCTCAAAATTCGGTGCGTCTCTCAATTCAATTTTTTTTTGCCTTGGCGGGCAGCAAGTCAATATGTATTGCCAAAACAGGACCAAAATACTACAAAAATAGAACGTATATGGATAAAGTTAAATAATATATTTAGAGCCTGGAATAGTCTTGGAATAAATGTTGCAAAAGAAACAGCCTATATATTTGGAAATATACTGTCTTGCAAGATTAGCTAAGAATTGTTGCCTGTATTCCTCCGGTAGATCAATTATTTTTGTCCTGATTCGGTCGGGCCCGTCCCACTTCCAATCTTCTGCTGTAATCATGGCCTGGTAATTTACTGTAGAAAAAATATCAATAATTCAAAGAATACTTTTTACAAACAGAGAATTATTGTGAAAATTTTGCTAAATTGAAATAAGCGGAAAGTAAATCATCTTTACAATGGCTTGCCAAAAATTCTTAGATTTAATGAACTAGGCCTAATTAATATGTTGTTTCTTAATCAGTTTCATTCCAGTTCAACATTATGCTATATATATATATATATATATATATCAGTGGCGCAGCCAGGGGCTACAATGCCATGCCTCCCCCTTGAGTTGGTCATCCATATCCTATTTCACTATTTTTAATCCCTCATGAACCTTCATAAGCACACTTTCTACTTCCTTTCTTCAGTTAAAAATACTTTATGGCGAATTTGTTCCTCTCTTCTTTTTTTTCTGATTGCCTTTAGTTAAAAAAGGGGTGAAGTCGCGACTATTTCTCGCCATCTTCAATGCTAAAAAACAAATTTCTGCAAACAATATGAATATTGCGTTAGTAAGAAGAGAAAGACCCGGGCCATTAGTGATGTGAAAACGAGGAAATTTGGCAATATGCGAGAAAATGAATCCTCGAAAGAATTGGAGAAAAAATGGGATGTCAGAAGTGGACGGGATGGTACGTAGATTCGTATCATAAGGAATATGACGTGCACACTGTTTAACTTCTGGCTGCCAACAAATTCGAGCTTTTTGTGCAATCCAAAAAATAGACAATCGAAACAAAATTCTCCTACAGACACGATTAACACTTATAAATTTACTTAGCAAATGCTTACTATAGTAAACCAATTACTAAGTACAAAAAGAAATCATAAAAAATTTAATTATACTTTTACAAATCAATCATTGTAGGACTGCTCCTCCTAAAAATACAGTGATAATGCATGCATTTGAATATAGGCATGCAAAATTAAGACATAGCATAGAATAAATATTTAAACATTGTTTCAAATTGAAGCATTTAGCAGAAAAATCCCTTAATGACATTCAATGCTTTTGAGGAAAAGGGCCAAAAAATTGAAATAAAGGGTGAAATCTAGTATACAATTACAATGTATTTTGCAAATAAAAAATACACTAACTGAGCTATAGTATTTACGTATTCTATAAAATAAATTGGAAAAAATTTGGCACCATAGTTTTTTAGCTTTGGACCCCTAAAATGCTGAAATTTTCGTAGAAGCAATATTTTACATGGGGTATCCCAAACATTTTACATAACCGGAAAATGGACAGACATTTATTTGAGTTCAATTGATATACAATAGATGGGTATAAAAATTTGTTAATCAAATAAAACTGTTTGAGCTATAACCATCTAAGAATGGCCTACTTAATCAATAATATAATTTGTTCACAATGATCAAAACAAGAAAATTGTGATAATTAACCAAATGACTCCAACTGAAAACAGGAAAAACGTGACATTAGACACTTTTTACACTACGTGCTGCTTCAATCATACATACAAAATGTTGTAACAAAAATGTATACTCTACATACTACTAGTATTTTAGCTTCAAAAACAAAATGTATAAAATAAGGTCTCTTTAGAATGTACATAATCATTAATAAATTCCTTTCATTGCATAGTTCAATGTTCATTGGCTGAAGAAAGACAACTTAACACAATTCATTATGTTAAAAAAATTAAAAATTACTAAAAATGCGACACATTGAGATAAAATTTGTTATAAATGATTTGATATTTTAGTCAATCACTGATTGCAAAATGGCACACATTTTTACAGTGGGAATACACTGGTGAATAAGCATTAGCTTTAAAGAAAATTTAAAATTTTAACTTAAATATTAATTATTATATTATTGGTAAGGTAATGAAATGGCACAATAAGTTAATTTCGATTCCACATTATATAAATAGTTTAGTTAGTAATTTCAATCATGCAAAACATTATAAGCCTATGAAGAACCAATAGAAAAATCTTACTTTGCGTAAACCATTTTGTTTTCCAAAGCAACACATCCTGATATTTGGAAACCAATTCTGCACCATTGGTGAGGAGAAACAAAAACGTTTGGTGATATCTTTGACTTAATGTGAGAATCACATATATATACTGCTACTGTACATACATATAAATAATGTCAATGCTTTAGTATTCCGGCATGCGTACAAATTGTCTTTTTCATTCAGTAAGTAGAAATTCATTGGTATGACGTATGAACCAATTCAGCAATTACATATTCTGTATTTGCAGATTACTATATAGAAACCCAAAGCGACTTGAATTTATAATAGCAGCCAAAGAATAAATCTGCATTGAATGCTGTCAAATCAATGAGCAGTGAACGCATTGCTTTCCCCACACATGCAAAGCGAATGCTAATGTGTGCAGCTGGATGTCATGCTGAGTATTTCGCGGGAGTTTTAATTAGGCCTACTTTTTTAATAGCATAAGTTATAATAACTGGATTACTCATTTGCATTGCTCAAATCTGCATTTGTAATTATGCATTACAGTCAAACAGTGCTGCAGTTAACAACGTAGTAAAATGCAGTGATAGAAAAGAAATCTTTCACATGAAGTGCGAATATTTGGATATAGAGTAAATCTCGCCACCAATGCATGCTATATAGGTGAATCGTTCGTGCTCATGCGCCTCTTTAAAAGTTACTTTTCTTGCAACACTACATTTTTAACAGTGCCGAGTGCCCGTTAAATGACAATTTTTATTTGATTTTGCAGAAGTATATCTACTGTATTGGACAATGCAATTTTCACAATGCACGGAGTACTAAAAGCATCGGATATTATTTACATACAAGTAGCATTATATAGAGATTCTCACATTGAGTCGAAGATATCACCCACTTCTTTGGGTTTTTTAAAGAGCAAGATGTGCTGCTTTGGAAAGCAAAATGTTTTTGCAAAGTAAGATTTTTTCAAAATGTGTTATTATATTAGGGTTATGTTTTGCATGATTTAATTCATTAAGTTGAATAATTATGCTTTAGCAATAATGGTGTATTTGCTATAATGACCGTAAAACCAATAAAACAGTATATTAAGTACACTATCTGAATTAGCCTATATTTTATATATTTTTATTTTACTTTCATAGCATTTTGAAGTAATGTTTAAAAAAATTAAACTTTAATTCTTTGAAAGAATTAAAGCGTTACAATTAACAAATGCAATTAATTGTTGTCCTTTAAAAGTTCTATTTCGATTATTTTAAAAACTCCAACTCACATGAATTAGCGAAACTCAATCAAAAAGCTTCGAACAGAATTCATTAATACTTTTACTCAGACTCAAATTAAAATCCCTTGAAAAATAAATTATTTTAAATTTCACTTGCTTTTTCAACTGCAAATAAATGTTTTAGCGAAAAAAACTAGGAAATTTGAAAAAACTGTCGAACGAATTCGGAATAGGCCTATTCTTTAAAAAAATATTCAAGCTTGAATCGTAAATATTCGAACTCTGTCCGAGTAACTCAAATTCAATTCAAAAACTTTGAGTACGACTGTACGACTATATTATTGGTCAGTTGGCCACTAGTGTTGAATTAGGCCACGGTTAGACTAGTGATTTGCTCAAAAGTGATCTATCACATTTTGACTGCAGTCCTGCAATGATTGATTTGTAAAAGTATAATTAAATTTTTTATGGTTTATTTTTGTACTTAGTAATTGGTTTACTATAGTAAGCATTTGCTAAGTAAATTTATAAGTGTTAATCGTGTCTGTAGGAGAATTTTGTTTCGATTGTCTATTTTTTGGATTCCACAAAATGCTGGAATTTGCTGTTTCACTTGTAAAATATTTTTGTGGATTCCACAAAACTTCGGAAGTGAATTTTATTTCGATTGTCTATTTTTGTGGATTCCACAAAATGCTGGAATTAGCTGTTTCACTTGTAAAATATTTTGTGGATTCAACAAAACTTCGGAAGTGAATTGCTTAACTTGTTAATTNGAATTTTATTTCGATTGTCTATTTTTGTGGATTCCACAAAATGCTGGAATTTTCTGTTTCACTTGTAAAATATTTTTGTGGATTCCACAAAACTTCGGAAGTGAATTTTATTTCGATTGTCTATTTTTGTGGATTCCACAAAATGCTGGAATTTGCTGTTTCACTTGTAAAATATTTTTGTGGATTCCACAAAACTTTAGAAGAGAATTGCTTAACTTGTTAATTATTTTTGTGGATTCCACAAAATATTTGAAATTTTTTGAAAATAAAATATTAATAATAAAAATGGAAAATGTGATTTATTCCATTTTTATGTGACTCTATGTTATATATACATTACTTCTATAGAAAATAAGCTTTTATTCTATATCTTTGAAAACTAGAACCAATGTATATACGACAAAGTTAAAAGCATAATATATACGAATAACTTTAATCTTAAGTGTGAAGTACCTAGAGAATGTTCATAGTATCTAAGTTATGGAATATTGTAAACAAATCGTTTCTGGTTATACTTCTTATTGTTGCTTTGCTGGGTTTCAACAAATCAAGCGAAGATTCACTCATGTTTAGAATTGTTAGCAGCTGTTCCAATCTTTGTTGCAAAATCTTCATTTCAAGAGAATCCTCATATGTACAAACTTTAAAAAGTTTTATTAGCAGGATCAAGCAATTATTATGAAGCACTTGATGACGTGAAGCCAGCTTAGATATGGCACCAGCTAAGTGAATTAGTGACATTGGAGATAAAACACTTTTGTTGTTTGATTTTATGAGCTCCGGTAAGATATCTTCAATAGCAGTGAAATATATTTCAATCAAAGATGATGTCTGCTCCTTAAGGAATGGTTGATAGAGATTTTCACCAATCAAATACAGTAAGCTGCTGCTAATAATGTCGCGGTTTTCTATATAGTTCAATGCTTTTGAAAACCAATTTATTATCTTCATCCTGTATTTTACAAGAATAACTGGTTCTCTGTTAGCAAATTTAATTAAGTACTTCCCCAGGATTTTGAGCATTTCTTCTTGAAAATTTGAAATATCATACATCGAGTTTGCTCGCTGCAAAATGCAGTGAAATGAGTCGCAAATGACATCTGTACAATTATTCAGTTCTACGCTAGTTAAGAATACATCTAGAATGATAGTTGCCAATTCTCCGCTGCAGATAACTCTATAGTCGTCCATAAAAGCTCTTGAAAACTCTTCAATGTTTGGCAATAATTTATATTCCTAAAATCAAATATGAATTTATGAAATTATTAAATTATTTAAAACAATAAAGCAGATTACGGCAGGTCAGCAATTGGTCGAACTTGAGCAGCAGTGCTGTAAGTGGCTTGCATTTTCCCGGGCCATTTACTTTTGTTCACGTCCTCTTCAGAGGACAACACTTTTACAATGAGTATTATAGTTACGATTTCCAAGTGTTCGATATTTTCAATATTCTATTATTTAAATATGGAGCCAAACTCAGAGATGAACTTTGGCCGCCAATTTAGGGTCAAGCTTGTACCAGCAAGGCTCAGGAATTTCTAGCATCAGTCCGACTCATTTAAATAAATGCCAATTTAGCCCATTTTCTCAAATTTATATATATATATATATATATATATACATATATATATAGATATAGTCCCCTTCAAAAGTTTAAGACCACCAGGAGAAATCATGAAATGAAAGGGAAAAACTGACTCAAATCAAAATATACAAATGCAAAGCAAAGAAAAAATTCAACATAAATTAAAGACAATAGTTTCTTAATATCTCTTTGACCTACAACATGCCTTGATGACTTCCTGGACGAGGCATACTCTCGACTAAAACCGCACACTAGTCTTCTGAAATATCAGTTGTCCAGGAATGCAAAATGGCTGATTTCAGGTCATCCAAGTTGTTTGGCTCCTTTTTTGTGATCAGTTTCTCAATCGGGTAGAGATCTGGGGAGTTCCCAGGACAGTCCATGAGCCTGATGGGATGCTTCTTGAACCACTTCATCACAGTCTTATCATGATGACATGGCGCCCCATCCTGCATATAGATATTTCAATGCTGAATGTTAAAGAATGTTACCAGCTTCCGATTGATGATGTTAATGTAACCCGCAACATTGAGGAGGGTGTTTTTCGTTAGAAATTTTAGTGTAGCAATCCCCAACTTACTCTTATTAAAGCAGCTCCACACCATTAAGGCCTGAGAATGTCTTATAGTCTGATTTTTATGCCAATTGTTGTGGCACTTATAAGATTGACCGCAGATGTGGTGAACACAAGCAGATAACTCTTCAATAGATGTCTCATCAGACCAAAACACCTGAGAGACGTCTTCTGGCGTCAAATTGTGCATGATAACTCGCAAACTGTAACTTTTATGAGTTGTGACTTCTGGGCCACTCAGTACGACTTCAGACCCACTTCTGTACAATGTTGTTGCTGTAAAGTTCGAATTAACACTGGTGTGCCATGCTGATATATAAAACATATTGGCATATTGGCGAGAACAGCGAATGGATTAGACGACTAACTCAGGGAGTTGTAATCCGTTGACGTCCTGAGCGCTTAGCATTGACAAAGCCACCAGAATTATGGTACTTCTTGATGGCATTCACCACAGCAGTATTTGAAACCCCCCATATGCATTGCTATAACTAGTCGCAACATCCCTGTATTGACATAGATCACGATCTTAGCTCAATGTGTGGCGGAAATGGAGGGTTTTCATGGCATCATGTCAAGAGGCAGAAACTGACTCACACCCGCACACTTAGCATTGAGGCTAATAGTTTCGTACTAAAACATTTTACAATGCTAATTTACGATTAGATTGCATTTCTCCATCATTTTGTGACGACTGGGTGCCACTTGGAAGCTTAAAACATTTAATGGCTCACAATTTGTCACTTTTGACGGGGACTGCATACACAGTACTCACTGCATTCACGTTGACTTGCATGCAATGTTGCGCTATAGTTAGTTTTTTTTTAAAACTTCGGCCCACTTTCCCCGTCTTTTCTATTACCTCACCCCAAGCCCGACCGGTCCCGCCCAAGCCCATACAGGCCACTCTGCATCACCTGATTAAATACCAAAAATATCAAAAATTCTAACTATTAGTTTACAATTTGTTAAAACTTTTAAATTTTTTATAATATTAATAATTTATCGCTACTCAAAAAAATCTGATTTTAAAGAAAAAATCGGTACTAATGAGTTGGGACCATGAATTGCAAAGTAACAGTCTTTAGAAGATGACATGATTGCTATGCATATGCCCTCTCTAGAAAAGAGATATTTCAATAAAACTTTGTCGAAATAGGTGTCCTACATGACACCCTTTGGAAAAAATTTCTAGTGAAAAGACACTTCTGCAAGGTTAAAATGCCCATCGGCGTTTTAAATTAATCATAAATTGTAACGGTTAGTCGCTGTTTTAGTCTTTTTAACCCCATTTTCTCATAATACACTGATCATCAACAAGCCAAATTTTTTCATTTTCTTAATTTATTTCTAAGTTAAGTGCTGAGATCCGCTGATTCAAATATTATAAATGTGCATAGATATAGGTATCTACTAGCTGAAAGTTGTTTAGGGCCCCATTCTGTAGAGCATAACGAAATTACAGTTTAGGGCTTCCAAATAAATTATTTTTTCAAATTTGAAATTTAAATCAATAATGTGTAAATTTGTGTCCCTCCTTACATCTTAATTGTTTTGAACTCTGTTTGTCTGTCTGTCTGCCTGTATCTTTGTCCCAGGATTTCTCAAAAAGTAATGGATGCTGGATCTTTATGAAAAAAATCCCGAAATATGCATTGGTTTACCTTAGATTTAATTAAATTTTGAGACTGATCAGAATTTCTGTCTAGTAGCCAGAGCCAGTTCAATGCATTATTAGTAGCAAAAATATCTATTCATAAGGGCGTATATCAATGCATAGAATCTATATCGAACTCATTGATTACCTCCAAAGAATTTTTGCGAATTCATCAGAAAATTTCGGAATGATACTTGCGTAATGGATGAGGATAATGAATTCTACTGCATCATGCGTGGCGGAGATATTTGCAATCTTTGATTCCTCGTAGTTTATATCGGTATTGATCCCCAAAGTAGATATAAAGCATTAAAAATAATTTACGGAAAATTGATTGGTATTGATACAAGGGCTATACAGTATACAGTCCAATGTAGCATGAAAGGCACGTGATGCTCAAGAGCAATAAATGCAGAATAAATTTATTGCAATAGAAATTTGCTACCAATATAATATGGCAATATATTTGATTTACTGAGAATTTCTTCGTATGTTAAGAAAAGATCACTCTTTTTGTCGAGGTAGTAATTTACAAACTAACTGTAATTTTACCTCATTAACTTTGAAAGGCCATTAGCACTTCTTTAGCATAGTTTTAGGAATTTACGCATACATTTCTTGTTATTCAAATATTTAACAATTTGTTGTGGATGAGAAAACATCTGTCAATTAAATGCATAGTCTGCACTACAAAATGATTCTACAGGAATTTTCCTATGTTCGTAAAATCTCAAAAAATTAGCTAGGTTACATCACATTAAAGAAGATCCAGTGAAGAGCTCGTAACAAAGTTTCGAAAGATATCAATATTTCTTCAGACATTTGAAGAAGACGAACGTCTCTTACTTGCTAGTTGCACAAATTCACACTGCTCCCTATACTACCGGAACAGGTGATTTTGAGTATATGTATGTGAACTTAAGTTCAGCTGGAATATGCGAGTGTAGTACTTGTTAGGTAGGAAAATTGGAACATACTATTTTTGCAAATGTATTCGTTATTAAAATTTATTTGAATGTTTTATTAAATTTAACACTAAACCGCCAGCCCCTCCTTGAGAATATATTTACATCTGATGATTCAAATGCAAAAATTGTTTAATAAAAACAAAACTTCTACTAACAGCAAATTCAAAGAGATTATCAACATAATTGGAAGTATATGTACCTGCTAGTGTTTTTGCTGAAGGAATAATGAAGCTAGCAAAAAAGACTTCTCGGTCATTTTGACCTATCTTCGCTTTTCTAGTGTTAAACAAGATTTTTACAGATAAAATCATTTGAAAAATATTTGAGAGCAAGCTAAATCCATGCAACAATAAAGATGTAGGTTTGGTGCGGATAGGCATAAGTATTGTGTAGGTGTGAATTTGTTTGGCTACGGCAATCCATATACACCTTCTATGCAACCAAAAACAAATAATATTGGTAGCAGACTACGTAAGGCCTTCAGGATATTAAAGAATTTCTTTTTGAATAATATTTAATGAGAGGACTTAAATATTCCATTTTGGCATTATTCAGAAGTAGGACTAATTTGGGACACTCTAAATAGTTATATAGTTTGAGTACAAGTAACTAAATACAATTATAACTGACTGTTTAAAGATGGAGTACCTTTTTTGAAATGTCTTCTTTGTTTCGAGTAAAGTACAGTAACCGCTGCTTTTCTGAAGGGTCATTGTTTATTGCTAAATGAACTTTTCGATGTTTTAATGTCGTCATTTCCTTTATTCTGCCTTTACCTTTTTCGGTCAACAGAAGAAAGTGAACCGCGGATGTGAGAGGTAAGTCAATTAGACTGTTGATCATTTCTAAGTTTGTCATTCTATGTTTCCGTTTGTCGAATAATGATAGAATTCTATGTCTAGACAGAAGTTAAACTTTTGAATTTTCATACAAAAAGTTATCTCAATGACAAACTTAGTACAGATGATTCGACGTAGAAGTTATTGACGATTTCAGCAAGTTCCTTTAGAAATTTTCTGGGGAAAATTGAAGCTATGTGCAAAATTGTTGGAAAGTATGATTCAAATATATTCATATTTTTAAAGCGTTTTGCATTAGCTTTAACAAATGACAAAATCTTAGAGGCTGCTAAAGATTCATCTAACAAGTCTGGAACTGTGTTATCAAAATATAGTGTAACATTTGTAAGCAAGTCGTTTTCATCAGGTGGATGATTGAGCAAAAACTGCAAGCAAGCATGGGTGATATCTAACAAAAGCAATGGTTTTTGTTGAAGATGTGGAGAATTGAATACTTGTTCAACTAAATCAGTTACATTAATAATGTCCATATCATCAATTTGGCAGGCAAGATCTAGACAGATTATGGATCTTTCAACACTCAAAAGTACCACTGGTGAGCTTTTTGTTGTCCAATACTTGCAAAATTGTTCACAAATTCTAGTGCAATAAATAATGCAGGCACACGCTAGTGATTGTTGCCATGATGTTGGAGGCAACTGCAAATTAGATTGGCTATGAAAGCCTTCTTCAAGGCTCATCTGCATGTATTCATACATGTGAGCACCATCATTAAATTTATACAATGCTGGAAACTTTAAAATCATTTCAAACCAAGAATTTACAAGAGAAAACACAAAATGATTCAATTTTTGGTCATCTGTTAAGGCTTTGCTGATATTTAAAACTGTGAATATATCTCTGCACGTTGATCCATCCAATTCAGTCACAATGTTGGAGGGTAGACGACTCTCCGTTGCAGTTTTATCATAGGTCGAAGCATTTGTTAACGCATGGGCTATTTTTTTGTTTATGGCGAAAATGTGGTCTGGCAACAGTAGTTCAGGCCATATTTTGCTAATCTTTAAAATGAATTTCATTGTCAAGGCCGTAGAGGTATTTGAGGTTTCCTTGCGCATTTGAGCGTATAAAATTTTCAATAGTTTTTGCAATTCCTCTTTATCGGTGTCATTGAATATAACGTTGTCACTAAACATTAATGTGAATTGCAACAAATCATGCGGATTCTCCAACATCTTGACAGCGTCTATAAATGAAAACTCCGACTGTTGAAAAAGCAATTTTGACTTTATTGTGATCTCTCCGTATACATGCAATTTTGCTAAAGCTCGAACTAAAGGCTTCAAATGCTCAAAATCCGGCAACGAACTTGCATGGTATAACAAATTGCTGATATCTTCAAAATCTATATCATCTGACGTTCTATCCATTTACCAAATGCTTCCTTATTAGATTGCTTAAACAATGTTTAACAATTGTTTTTGTTTGCATGGCATATTAATTATTGATATAATCTAAGAAACTGCAATCGCTGTACAAATAGACGTCAGCTAATAAATTATTCTCATAATCACGTAACTTAAGATTTGTTGTAATCGCGTGATATTCTGTCCGAGGCAATTGCAATTTGGCTGAATATTTTCGGGTATGCAACTTTTATACTAGAAGAGATTCATTACAACTTTTTCAATCAAGGTATTTGATGATGGCATAATTTCCACAATTTCTGTGTGCTTGTTCTTGGTCACAACAAATTACTTTGTATTTGATCTTTACCTGATTTTCAACTTTAAAGTACTGTATAGAGTGGTTACCAGACTTCTCAGATGTTACTACATCAGTTCACATAGAAAAAGTTTAGAAAATGTTGGCATTTTTGCTAAATTTTCTGATATAGTTAGCTTTTAAAAATTTATATCATCAAATATTTTTAAAAGTAATGTATAACGTGAGGAATATGTGTTCTTCTAATTTGTGCACAAACTTGTTTGTCAATATAAAAATTTACCCATTAATCGTAAAAACTTTGTGCATTTCGTATTTCAAATTAATGTCTAAGTTACTGATCAATTCATTTCATAGGCACATTGTTGTCTCTGTTTTTGAAAAAAAAACAATTTAAAAAATTCTTTCCAATTTATGTCCAAAATTAGAAGGGTGTATGTGAATGGATACCTGCTTTTATAATGTACGGAAATGGTTTCTAACGCTACAGTGCATCCTTGTTATACCGGCCTCTCGTTATAGCGACTGGTTTTGGTTCAACCCGTCGATTTTGGCTCAACAAGCCGGAAAATAGGTTATAAAAATTTGCACTTTCTTAAAAGAAAAAAGACCATAAAGCCAGCAATGAAAGCTACAGATAAGTAGGCGCACATAGTTTGAATTTGAATTTATACTTGATATTGACGTCATAATAACAGTTTGTAAAGCTTCAAGTTCAAACAGCTACGCCATTTCTGCTTCAAATAGTGCTTGCTGTTTATTTAGTTTCTTTTAGTTTCTAACTCGGTTTTGTTTGCACCTTACTGTCTAGTTTTAGACGGACTTTGTCAGTTTAGTATGGACAACAGCCGTAAGAGAAAAAGAGTCTTGGTGACAATCGCAGAAAAGCTGGAAGTCTGTAAGTTAGCAAAGCAGAAAGAGCGAAAATCTATGCTTATGTCTAAGTTTGACATTGGAAAAGTCAACTCTAATAATATTCTTAGAGATGAAGGTAATTTTAAGAAGTTTGCTGCTGTAAAAAAGAGCTTGGGAGGCCTTCTGCCACTAAAATTGCCAAAAAGATAAAAGGAGGAAGCTTTGACACGCTAGATTGCGCTCTATACATCTGGTTTCGTCAACAGCGCAAAAAAGGCTGCCTCATAACCGGTCCAGTTTTGCTCGAGAAAGCGTCTGAGTTTCATCGAATGATTTATGGTGCAAACTCGAAACCATTTTCAGCCAGTTCTGTATTTCANAAGAGCGAAAATCTATGCTTATGTCTAAGTTTGACATTGGAAAAGTCAACTCTTAATGATATTCTTAGAGATGAAGGTAATTTTAAGAAGTTTGCTGCTGAAAAAAGAGCTTGGGAATCCTTCTGCCACTAAAATTGCCAAAAAGATAAAAGGAGGTAGATTGCGCTCTATACCTCTGGTTTCGTCAACAGCGCAAAAAAAGGCTGAGTTTCATCGCATGATTTATGGTGCAAACTCGAAACCATTTTCAGCCAGTTCTGTATTTCAATGGCGATTTTGTGCTAGGTTTGACTTGAAAAGTCTTGAAGGTTTGTGGTGAAAAAATAAGTGGTGATGAACCTTTTACTGACCAGTTCGTCGATGGGTTTCTGCTGTAATGGAAGGTTACTCAAACGATCAGCTTTTCAATTTTAGACGAAACCGGACTATATTTCAAGATGTTACCCGGCCATACTTTAGCATCAGTCCATAACTGGCCGGATCGGACAAAGAAGGCAAAGGACAGAGTGACGATAAAGGCTTGCGCAAATGCTAGCAGAACTATCAAGTTGTCTTTATTGCTAATTGGCAAGGCGAAAATCCCACGCTGCTTTCGGAAACTTAACAAGAACGCATTGCCATTTGTTAACCGGAATCAAGCCAAGGCCTGAGTTAACGCGTCAATATTCAAGGACTAGTTTACAAGCTGTTTTATCACAGAAACAAGGCGGATATTGAGTTAAAAATATAAAATTAAACTCCATTGACTTTGTTGCGATGTTCGTTTCTTTATACGTTTGTAGAATGTGTAGTTCAGTTTTAAAATAGATTTTTTTCTTATACGGCCAACATTTTCCAAAAATCATGCCTAACATGGCCGGTATAACGAGGATGCACTGTACTTTTTAACAGAGGTGTAGACAGAACTGGAAAGTCTGTCAGGCCACAACCAGGTTTACATTTATATTTTTATTCTATGTAAATCTTTTCGTTGAAAATGTGAAGACATTCTATAATAAATTGTAGAAATCAAATAAACAATATCAAATTTTTGTTTCGAACACATGCTGAAAATAGAAATACAGTGTACAGCTCAGATACAATTGCAGGCTCATTTCTTTTTTGATTTAGAATATTTTGAGTGTGCCGTTTAGATGTCATAGTAAGGTAAAAACTATGAGTTTTGTGCATCAACATCAACTTGAATCCTTGAGTTTCCTAATATCTTTAATGCCAAAGAATTGGGTTGTTACTGGAAAATTTCATTGTTGTTTTTCAGAATGTTGGTTAACTAATTTCAGATGAAAATATACATGTATATTCTGAATATTTGTAAGAATATGTAAATTATACAGGCAACCCCGCCTAAGTCGGATTTTCGCGTAACTCGTACTATTATTAATAAAGAACAGACAAACTCCAATATGTACACACACAACAGAGTTTATTTTCAATATTTTCAAAACAACTTCTTTCAAACAACCATCAGATTGCTTGCACAAAAGTTACGCTATCGTAAATCTCGGTTTTCGCGGTTCCGCAAAGTCCCCTAAAATTATACTCTCGGATTTCATGTAAGTCGGATTATTTTCATTGGTCTGAGTCGATTCGACTTAGGCGGGGTTGCCTGTGTGTTAATTGTGTTAAAATGCAAGCAATTCAACTACAAAGTTCCGCCTTCGATTAATGTTAAGTTTGGCAAACTTCAAACAACATAATTTTTGAAAAATATTTAGGACTCAAGTAAGTGTGAAAAACTGGTTTGGTTTGATAAGCATTTCGATGTTTACTATATTAATATACTTAAGAATCAGACATTGAGCGTTGGTAATTCTTGAAATAATATTCTTATGTAACATAATATGAGAATTTTTTAACTTCGTATTTGCAACTACACAAGTAGAAATTCTTAATATATCATCATATAAACGAGCTCAGCACCGCAATTCGCGCCAACTTCCCGGTGAACATACACTGATATCAGGCCTGCCACCACTTCCGCAATGAGCTGAAAGATCTCCCATTGTTCAAAATTTCTCCCTCCTGTTTTCAAGTTATCTACTGAATAAAGAAATTTTGGCAATATTCCTAATGCAATTTGGAAATATTATTTTGTGAGAGACACACATATAAAAGTTGTATTGTTAATCATTGCGAATTAATATTTAGTTGTTGAAAACTGTAATGTAAGCAAGAAAATTAAATTATTTCAACGATTAACCATAGGGTTAAAGAGTTTCATTTATATTTTATGACCTGCTTAAGTCAGGAAAGCTAACCAAAACCATAAAAAATAATTTCTTGATTGTGATTTTTCTTTCTTTTTGTTATTTTTGTATTAGTGATATAAAATTGTACTTATTTTTTCAATAAAAAATATTGATTTGCCTTAAAGATGCTTTGGTATGGTGAAAGTCATAGTTTAATATTTAGTAATAATGCATGTAATAATCAAGACTTTGTTTTAAGCAAATCTTGTGATTTCCCATAACACTTCTCAGCTATTTTCACCAATCTCCCAGTGTTTTACTTAGCAACTGACAGTTTATCAAATTTGTGTAAAAACAATATGATCTATACTACACAGGGATCTACTTTAGTGAGGTACTTCCAACTAAATGAGTATTTGTCACTCCAAAAAGCCACCCTCAAGAAGTTCTGATGTACAATATGTTACTTACTTAAAAACCTTACTATATAAGCTTATCTACATTATTATCACATCAATTTCTACCAGCAAAACTATCTATGTAGTGGTCTTTATACAAGTTTATAATATCAATATTTCTGAATATATATTCATCATAATTCAGAAGGTTTGTGGTTGAAGCTATTTAAATAAAAAATTTACCATTAATAAATTTAAAATATTTGTCAACTCAGGTAAATACCAATAAGAAATACAAGCAATAAATCACAATCGTAGTATGTAACTAAATGTTAGCTGTAAAAAAGCTCAATGCAATTTAAAGTCATATCAATAAAGTACAATGAAATAGAAAATATAAATTCAGACTGTGGAGATTTGACCAATTAGATTTTAGGTAACTTCGAGATTTTAATATCAAAACAACGATATCGGTTTTAAAAAATTCCTTTCATTTATGACAAAAAATATTAAAAAAACTACACAACTATGCGATATAAGACTTTTAGTCATGTTGCCAATCATCACTCGTCCACATTGCTATGAACAACTTGTTTCTGGGTCTGTCCATTGAAGAAGAAGAAGCAGTTACTGAATTCAAACTATTTTTGATCAATTCAATTGGATGTACGAAGCCTTTGCCAAATGAGGCCAAAAGTTTCCTTTTCATTGCAAACTCTGAAAGTCTACGAATAAAGAGAGGATCTGAATGAGGAAGTAGAGTCGGTTCTAGAGGAATCAATTTTCTTACTGCTTCTGAATGGGCTTGGAAGCTGGCGTGGATTGTAAACTCGTTACAGTCATAAACCAGGATGTGACCGGATTTTGTGCCTGCATAAAGGTAATCGTGATATGTGACCATTGAGCATATTTGGATTTCAGCAAGACTAAAATCCTCAGAATTTCCTACTATATGGTGTTGGTACTCCCGAGACTCGCATGTTAGACTTTCAGTGCACCACCTATGTAATTTATTGTCAGGTCTACAAGTACTCCATACGTATTTTCCATCTTTGCTAGCTTGAACAATTCTCACCTCAACCTCATTTTCACAAATGTGCTTTAGTTTGCCTGGTATAAAATGAATTTTGTTGCTAGTCTTTGAGATTTTTGCTCTTAATATTTCGTTGGTAGACATACCAATCCACAATTCATGCGTATCATCATCTATTATCGTCATATCCATATCTCGAATTTTCCCAATAGGATTTCTAGAAGTTGCGAATTGATTAACTTTAATAAAGTTCTGTGATACGTTGATGTCATCGTCATAGGCATATAGGGTCCCATTGTCAGCAGCAATGACAACACATGATAATCCAGGTTTTTTTAAATGAAAAATGTGCGATATGGCATTCTTTCCAAACGATACGGGTAAAACTGCCAACTCTTCTAAATAGCTATCTTTTGAACCAATTACCTAAATATAATTTAAATTCATCACCCAATTTATTACTATTATTAATATATACTTGTATTCATCGCTAAACATCTAATTTTCATGACCAAATCACCTATTTCTGCTCTTTGATTTTCAATAATTTTTTTAAATTTATCATTAAACATTGCGATACATACATTTGACAAAGAAAAGCCTTCAAGAGTTATGGTTTATGCTTGAATCAATTCAAGATGTCTTGGTGTGTATTTGTGTCTTAACACAAAAATGATGTTCCATCTGTGGATTCTAACAAAGGAAGGTTTCATTTGCCTTCCAGTTAAATTGAGGTGAAATCATTAAGGCAAACTCCAACTTCCTAGAATTGGTAAATGAAATTACCCTACATAAGTTAGTTAAAGAACTGTGCATATATTTATTTTGACTTTGTAAAGTAATAAACTCACACTAACTGGAAATAACCAAATTGAACTTAATACTTCCAATAAAGGTAATATAGAATATAAGAATTAATTTTTCAACTTTTCGTATGACATACGGATTATGAGAGAATTAGCAACTCCATCATATCTAGAGGTTTGATCGCTTTGCGAAAAGTCAATGAAATTTTATGGTATCACGATCATGCTTGTGGCTGAAAACCAGAAAAAACATGAACATTGTAAATTTAATTATTAAATTTATACATAAACATTGAAATAACAAAATTTAAAATGACTGACACGTCTGAGTCGGTAATCAACTGATAAATATGTTCGATAAAGTGCCTCTTAATTTCCATTTAAATGTAGTTCTGACATACTCAATTGAATTATGTAAAAGGAGCGATATTTAATATGAAAAAAACCACTAAGAATACTAGGTGTTCACCGCCTAGAAAAATAATAATATCTATAAAAATTGGCGTTTTGCATTTTTTTCAGACATCATATTATTTCATTTAATTGTAAATGTACGGATTTCGTAATGACCTATCTAAATATTAAATGAATTTTTACCTTAACTTGTCCATTCCCTGTTCCTAGAAATATGGAATCATTTACACTGCCATGGGCAGTAACTTTAGCTTCTCCGAGATTCATGCTTGCATGAGAAACGTCTACTTCGTTTTGATGTAGATGCAGAATTTCAAATTTCAGCTTATACTTTCTAGGAGATAAACTGCTTTCTCTTGATGGCATGATATAGTAGAGACCAACTGAAAAACATACTTCAGGCTTCTCACCCTGTAGCATTGTGAAACCCAAATTGCAAATACCAAAGTTGTCACTTGAAAGTGAAGTTTCCAATACGTTCGAGAGTCGACTAAAATGACGAAGTCAGTCGTTTCTTCTAAATATCTTTAAATTCTCTATACAAGGAATCTTTCCATATTTAGTATATATATGGAAATTGTTCAATCTACAAAGCTGCGGCTCATATATTTTTAGTTGCCTATATGACACATATACCTGCTTTGATCAATTAATAGAGAAATTCACTAATTTGAAAGGTTAGAAATTCATAAAACCGCGCTTGTGAGTGTTACCCCAAATTATATTTTAGAAAAACAAATACATACATTTTATATATATTTACTTACAGTTCTTCATACATGAAAATAAACTTTCGAAAGGTTTTGATTCAGTGCAGTGAATTGTTTGATAATGAATTATAACAATATATGCGCTAAAAAATAAAATCTATAATATACCTAAACTGTTTTTTTCTTAAAATTTCTATGGTTTCTTGTCCAGTTGGTCTATCGGAAGGGTTCTGCTGACTGCACAAAGTCATCAAATCAAGATAGCTTACATGGGTTAATTTGTCCTTGTCATAGATGGCAGGTCGTTTCCCTGCAATCACGCTTGTCCGGATTTCGGGCAGATTTTGCTTGTGCCACGGTGATCTTAAAAAGAGCATCTCATACATCACCATTGAGAAGGAATAGACATCCACCTAAAGCAAGGAGTTCTAAAATATTGAAGGAGTCCTTGGCCTAAAGTGAACATATTTGGGGGAAGTAGTATTAACTCCTGAAATATGTGGATTACTTTGAAAACTAAATAGTTTTAACTCTTTACTTACCGCACTTTGAACTGAATTTAGGAGTAAATGAACTTTATGATTTTTAAGATTCCTAGTCCAAACAATGATATGGAAAAAATTTTCTTAAAAATTATTGCTACATCGAGTTATGATTTGTTCTTAAATTAGGAACGTTGGTAAGTTAAGGGATCAAAATATAAATTTCAGATTTTTCAGGAAATGTAATATTTAACAATTGGAAAAATGAAAATAGTCAGGAAAACATTTTATTGCTGAAAGCAACATGCATTAAATATTTAATGAACAATATACTGTTAAAAACTCTAAATATTTATTTTAAAGAAGAAAAACTGCTTCATAAGGTCAAACTTTGAATGATTCAGTTTGTGACACAATTTTTTTGTACAATCTTTTTATCACATTGTGAGCATTTCAGGTTGGGGTTGCTTTGGTAATAAACTCATATAACGGTGTGATTGACCTCATCTAATCTTATTTGCCCTGAAACTGAAGCCGTCCGACCTCCTAAGCACACTTTTTGCGCTTCATGATTTGCTCATACCATAACATAATGGAGCGAAAGCTGCTTTGTAAAAGTTTCAAAGCAATCTTCTACTATGTCACCATAGCAGACAGTATCTAACTTTATTTACTATGAAGTTGAATCTGGCTTCCTACATTGTATTTAGCAAAAGGGAAAATATAAAAAACGCCATGATGTGACTTTCCTTGCCTTCTCCGGTTAGGTGCTTGATCTGTTACCATCAGATAGGTCACATACAAAATCCGAAAAACCTTTCAGTGCACACTATTCTTACTATTTTGATTTTTAAATATCTATAAAAAATGTCTCTTTAACCTACCAACGTTCCCTTTTTGTGAACATTACCTAAAATCGTCGTTTAATGAAGAGTGATCAAGCTCTTATTAAGATTTATTGAACAAATCAATGCAATATATATTGCTCAAATCATTATTTGATTTTTTTGCATTTCACAAAAATAAATGGGTGCAATGCTCAGCTTAAATTTTGCAGACCAGATTTTGGAAAAGTGATAAAGAAGCATAGAATGAGAATTTAAGGTAAACTAAATAAAACCTTTTGTGATATAAATAACAATTTGAAGACCCCAACACAGAGAAAAAGTTAATTCTAACTTTAAATAAGATCAAATACTATGGTTTTTGTCAGAAATAAGAATGTTACCAAAATGGGAACGTTGGTAAATAAAGGGCTAAGATAGAGTTTTAATATCTTCAAGCACATATAGATGTTTAAGTTTGAAAAATTGTAAGTTTTATGTTTACCTTATCAGTATAGACTTCATTTCCATCATACGCGAAAATTTCAGGACTCATGAAAGCTGGTGTTCCTTGTTTGCCCCTAGCACCTGAAGCAATTTTTCGCCTGCAAATTCCATAATCTGATAATCGAACAAGTACATTATTAGAATTGTTACATATTTCTTCTGGACTTGGAAAACTCCAGACCAACACATTGGCAGACTTAAGATCTCGATAAACAAATCTTTTGTGGTGCATATAGCTTAAGGCGAACATTATCTGTAATAGTGTCTTTCTTATAACAAGAGTGTTGATGGGCTTGTTGTTGTATGCCTCATAATTTTCAATGACTTTCTAAATGGTTGAAATTAGTCAGTATTAATATTTATATGATATTAATAGAAAAAACAACATTATTCCAATAGAATATCGCAATTAAGAAATAAGTATTTCCATTTGTTAATTGTTTGCAATTTCTAATTTTATCTATTTTAAGGCTTTAGCTGGTACTATCATTCGCATATTTCGAAAAATTAATTTTAGGTCACATCTAAAACAAAATTTTAAGTTGACATGCCAAAAATGAATAAATATAAACATTGGACTTTAATAACGAAACATTGTACTTCCGGTATTACGATCTTCAAACTCTATTATAATTTCAAGTGAAAACTTCAATCAAGTTGCATTTAGTGATTCATAAGATAATACAGTTTTGTAATCAAATTAGTACTTTTCTCTTTTGGAAATGCAATTAAACTTTTTGAGGAACTGCCAAAAGCCTTAAATGGATTTAAGATATCGAGAGCTCAGAGTAAGACTAAAAATGCTTGGCAGTTCAAAACATACTAAATCTATGAAGTATTTCAGAATTTTAGTATTGTATATCCTAAAAAATTTTAAGATGATGGTTCACTAGCAAAATTTTAGAATGCCTTAGCTCAAGTTAAGAAAATTTTGAGGTACAAGGCTAATAAGGTTCAGAACAATCACATGTCCAAATTTCAACATTTTAACATGTCGATTCCCATTTCTATCAGGCATATATATATATATATATATATATA